>CAOLHI010003938.1:0-142483 GCA_948474755.1 Ctenosaura bakeri | reverse complement strand
CAACAGTGACTTTACAATTTAAGCACTAGAATACATTTTAACACAGTCACATTACAGCGCAGTTACAATTAAAATATAAAATAGAAATTAGAAAAAAAATACAAAGAATAAAATGATTACAAAGCATAAATCATAAATCATAAATAACGATTGGGCTAAAGCAATTAAACTAGAGCACATAGTCAACATATTTAAAAGTTTGGCTAGAGTACTTGATTAATCATAAGTTTACGACAGCTCATAGCTGCTGCACAAAAACTTGCAACTTTAACTGTAATCTGTGTATTAGTGTCTGAAAAAAGAAATTCATGAAGGGTTGACCTTCATGAATTTGATTATTCATAAGGCAGGTGCTTGCTTCCCCACCCCCAATTTTTCTTCTTCCATCCATTGCATTTCTCAGCCCAGGCTTGCCAGGCTTGTGTTTAAAATGGGCTTTTTTTTTTTCTTTTGGGTGAGCAAAGCCCCCTACCATGGCTGAAGGCAAGGCCTCTCTGCCATGTGGTTGCAAACTCTGCTGGATGTTGGTTACTAATTGGTCAGGTGCTTTATTTGCTCCTATTCCCCCTTTCTCAAGATAACCACCAGAAGTAATTAGAACTCTAGAACTCTCCTATTCTCCTGTCTGAGGGGAAAGTACCAGTAAGCCCTTTAGGTTGTCTTCCCCCTCCCCCTCCCAATGCCAGGGCCAGAAGCAAAGGAAGGGATGTGGGGAAACTATGGAAGGGAATGGGAGGGGAATCATGGGGGGAGGTTATTTAGGGCTTTTCCACTTTCACGAGGGTTCTGTGCCCCCAACCCTTGTGAACGTGGAGGGACTACTGTAAAGCTTTATTTTAAAATCTAATAGTGAACTAAGCTAATTTTACTTTTTGTAGAAGAAAAAGAATAAGGAGGCAGGAAATGAAGAGGTGGAAAGATTTCTGTACCTGTTTTCTTCTTGGAAAATCAGGATAGGTGAATAAGAGATGAGGAGAATTTGGGCCAGTGAAGACTACATAACCATATCACTGGTGCAAAACTGCTTTAAATGCTGAGCACTGTTGTATTTCCAAGAAATTCACACTCTTTTTGGAGAAAAAATATGGTGATTCAGGTGAGACTGGAAGAAGGAGGCAGGGATGCAAATGTACTTTGAGGAACAATAACCACTGTATTCTGCTTTGGTCAGACCTCATCTAGAATACTGTGTCCAGTTCTGGGTACCTCATTTCAAGAAGGATATTGACAAGCTGGAATGTGTCCAGAGGACGGTGACCAAAATGGTAGAGGGTCTGGAAGCCAAGCCTTATGAGGAGTGGCTTAAGGAGCTAGGGATGTTTAGTCTGCAGAAAAGAAGGTTAGGAGGGGACATGATAGCCATATTTAGATATCTAAAGGCTGTCACATCAAAGAGGAAGCAGATTTGTTTTCCACTGCTCCAGAACCAAGGACAAGGAGCAATGAATTCAAGCTACAGGAAAAGAGATTCCACCTAAACTTCAGGAAGAACTTCCTGATGGTCAGAGCTGTCTGGCAATGGAATATGCTGCCTCAGAGTGTAGTGGAATCTCCTTCTTTGAAGGTTTTTAAATGGAGTCTGGATAGCCATCTGTTGGGAGTACTTTGATGTGTATTTCTGCATAGCAGGGGGTTGAACTCAATGACCCCTGTGGTCTCATCCAAATAAATGATTCTATGATTCTATAAGCTGTCCCGAGGCTGCACTTTGCTGACCTCTAATATAGAAGTGCTGGAAATATTTGTTTTCATGCCCAACTACCTCCACTAATTATTCCAGGATTTTGCCCTGTGGAACTGTTCTGATTCTTTCAGTCTAGAAAGGCTCTTAGAAAGTCGTTTTGTGCAATGCTGAAGAGATGGACTGTGGGTTAGTGGGTTTATTTGAGAATTTTTATCTTGCTACATAGCTCCATTGAACACCACCAGTGACTAATGATGTAAAACACCAGAAAACATCAATAACACTTATTTATAAGGACAAGAACCATCCAGCTAATACATAATGTTAGAATAAGTTGGTGGGGAACACATATTTCAGAAGCAATTTTATGACAATTCAGTGATTTGAAAGGGCAACTGGTGGCTTGAAGTTGTAACAAATGGAGGAAACAATGTAGAAACCCTTCTTAATAAGCTGTTCTTGCTGTTAAATGCCTTGAAATCATCTCTGATGTAGGGCAATCCTATCCTAAGGGTCTCTTTGCAAGGTTTATTGGATAAGATTTTCTGTTGTTTTCCTTAAAGAGTGTGACTTGCCTAGTGGGCTTTTATGACAGAGCAGGGATTCAGACCCTGCTTTCCAGGAGCCCTAGTCCAACACTCAAACCATTACAGCACAGGGCTCTCCTGCATAGTTTTATCTCTGAATTATTTCATAGTAACCTGCCCGCTTACACAGTAAACATCTTTTCTTCAGATAACGTTTTTCCTCATTTGTTGTTCATGATGTAGGCCATTTTCACACCACACTGTTAGAATGCTATTATTCTACTTTCAACATCCTGGGGAATTCTGGGGTTTGTAGTTTACTGAGACCAAAGTGCTCTCTGACTGAGAATTCTAAATGCCCCTCCTTAAACTGCAAACCCCAGGATTCTATAGGATGTTGAAAGTGGAGTAATAACACTATAACAGTGTAATACAGAAATGGCCTAAGAAAAAATTGATAGAGATGGGTGAGAATCTTGTTTGGTTGGTTGGTTTTGTTTTTTTTCCTTGAAGTAAACATTTTTAAAAACTCAGAAATGTTTCACTAAGCATGATAGAGAGAACTTGAAGTTTAAAATACATCATTATGTTGGAGATTTGTTCACCATGCCTAGAAGGCTTTGAGTATTCACCTTATAAAATTCTAGGCCTAAAGTCCAGTGTATTCAATGATATTGGTATTGAGGTTATTGCTTCTTTTTATGAGAGCCTCCACATCTTTAATATCTCAGTGGAAGGCAGAAATAACATAGTCTTGTCCACACTGGAAATATCCATAGCTATGGAATTTGGTCAATGCAGAAGTTTGAAATTTTCACTTGTCTCATTTTTGATCAGTTTTTTTATTTGTATTTTTTTTTTCGTAAATGAGATGAAAAAGAACTTAAAACGTGGAAGAAAGAGAAACTGAAGCTTCTCTAAATCTTGAGAACAGTTTCATCACTGCAAGACTCTCAGGCTCAGAATCTAGTCTGTATGTGTCAAGACTGAGGCCTTGTATATGTCAAGAATGAAGTTTAGCTTTTCTCTGCCCTTCATTTCTCAACACAGTCACAGTCTGTATCAGTGTTAAAAAGCTGCACAGTCAATTTGGAGAATTTTCATGCACCAGCAAGAGAAGATTATAATTCCATGCATATTTTTTCCTAATGTGTGAGTTTTAATCATGCTTTTCATTTATACACTTTAATATGAGAGGTGAAATTGACTCATAGTATGAAGACATGCAGTAAATGCTACGTTTTCCCCATGAGATCGCCGACTTCATTTCCACAGCGAGCACTAGAAGTTCCCGATATAGGGAGGGGGAGATATCAAGACACAAGGGAAAATTCTGATTATAAGCCACTGAAAGAAAATGTGTGGTTATACTGTAACTTTAATACAGCTACAGTGTTTAAAAGTGAATCTATTAGCTGGAGTAAATTAAGCTTGCAAATATATGAATATTCATCCTACTGAGTTTAAAGTAGAAGGAAAGTACACTTTCATGTCCTTCATGAATTTCTTCCAATTGCTTCTGAAAAAATCATACTGATGGTTAACTAAGTCTTGGGATAGAGATGGATGCAGATGTCAAATGCAGATTATTTTTCACAAGGGTCTTGCCTTTGCAACCCATAAAACTGTAAGATTTGAAGTGAAGTGTTGATAAACTACATAAGTAACATCCACAACAAAAATGAAGCTAAAACAGAAAAGAGTGCTTACTTCTGAAACTGCAGGTGTTTCCTTGAATCGTGAACTCTTTTAAAGATAGCACCTCCAATCCTGTTAGTCACAATGTTAAAAGTTAGATTTACAACTATGCAATTGTTTCCCATTCACATTTCCAGTCCTGGTACCCTTGCCATGACTGCCAATACCTTTAAAAAGCAGCTAGTTGCACTGAGGGAGGGAATTCTGTGGCACTGGGTGACTGGGGGCACTGAAGGATGATGCATTTAGCATTCTCCTTCCAGTAAGTGACCATGCAATATTGGAAGCAGGAACCCTTGCTGGATCCTGTCAAAACTCCTTGGTGCACCACCACTTGTTGGTGGGAGAAGACTGAACATGCAGTCCTTCAATGTGTTAGTGGAGAATGACATATCATTGAACTAAGCTGCTTCATGTGGGTATTTGCATTTTAAAGCCAGTTTCAGGGGTTAACTTGAGAAACAGCTCATATCCATGATCTCATGACAAGGTGTCAGGTGCAAGATCTTGACTAGCATGTCCACAGGCTTCAAGATGAGAATTGCGTGGTCCTATCTAGAAATCAGAAATGCTGCTAGGGTTCACCAAAAGCAAGTTAAAAAATGAATGTTGAAGCCAACAGCCTCCAAAGGGAAGTTTAAGTTACCTAAACATAGCCCTTTAGAAAATGCCATACATTCAGTATTAAATAGATGGAAAACACAAAGGCTATTTCCGTACTAGTATGTTACAGTGCTATTATTCCACTTTCAACATCCTATGGAATCCTGAGGAAACAGCTAAAGAGAGAATGTGCTGGGATGTTGAATGATGGTGAGCATGAAAGGGGGAGAGAGAGAGGGAAAAAATCCCCTCCTTTTCCTTTCTCACATGTACCAGTGCTGCTTCTGCCACCTCCACACATTAAAGTAGGGTGGGCAACTTTGACAAGCCTGGAAGCCCATTGCTTTTTTACTGTGCTTGCTGAGGATTCTATCAGGACTGAATATGGCAAAAGGCAATTTGCAAAACTTGAAACCAGAAATGCCCAAACACTTCTCAGGTGTTTGTTTCTTTTCTTTTTCTTTTTTTTCTTTTTCTTTTTTTGAGGGGGGGGGCAAGCTAGAGGGAAGTTGATATTGGGAGTAAAACCTGTTATCCAAGAAACACTGGTCTTCTCGGGGGGTGGTGGTAATAAAAAGCATTGTTGGGGCTGCAAAAATGGCTAGGGGAGGCTATGAGTTTCACCTTGCCCATTTCTGTTTTGAGGTGAAGCAAGGAGAATGGGTGCATTGTTTGCAGGAGTAAGGGTCTGGAAAGGTTATTGCTGTGCACATTTAGGGTTGACTGACAGGAAAGGAGGATTGTTTTCCCTCTCAAAATAGTCCTCAGAACAGACAGGTCCAGACATAACCTGTTGAAAATTTCTGATGCCAGTGAGATAGCAAGGCTGTAAGCATTTTTGGTCATTGCATTTTCTGTGATTTGTTCAAAAAGTCACTGTGTACAGCTCTCATCTTTTCTCATTCTGTAGCTAATCAGGGAGAGAGAGTGAAAGAAAGAAAGAAAGAAAGAAAGAAAGAAAGAAAGAAAGAGAGAGAGAGAGAGAGAGAGTACACACAAACTGATTGATCAAAAGGATGCAAATAACTGACCCAAACTACTACTTTTGAATAGTCCATGCAACCAGGAAAAATTTATCATATTTCTGAATTTTGCAGAATACAAACAAAAAAGCAGTTTTAAGCATTTGTAAAATCCTCTTGAAAGCAAACAAAAAATCTCGCCTTGCTGAGGTCAGAAACAGCCGTGGCCTGAATTTTCCATTTACAGCATGAGGAGAAACCAAAGCAAGATTTGCGTTATTAATTTGGTCAAAATACATTTAAACTGTATGTATTTTAAACTGTATGTATTTCTCCTCTAAAAGTTGCAATTTTTGTATTAATTCTTCAACATATAAATTTTCCTCTAACAGATGCTTTTTTGTATGCTTTTAACAAAAGCGAATTATATCAGGAAAAAAAAATATAAAAATACAAAATCCAAAGGAAAATTATTCTCTCACTTCACCTAGGAAGTACCCATTAGGTCAGGCTGATTTTAAAAAAAACACATTGACCATCTAAAATTGTCCATGAAGCCAGTTTACAGGGGCTAATGTTATATATCTATTTCGTTCTGTAAATTAAATGGACTCTGGGACCTGTTAACACATTTGCTAGATTATGTCCTATGTGGTAAGTTAGTGGGAACAATACATTGGAAGAAAGCCATGGTGTTAACAGGCCATGCATCCCTACACTTTGATATGGTTTAATTGGCAAATATGATTTAATTGGCATAAATATAAATTATACTTTGCCATGGATGCATGGCTATGCTGGCTAAGAGGAGAAGCTGACCAAACACATGCATTGCATAACAAGGTCAGGAAAGACCTTGAAGCATAGCCAGGTCATAGTCAGAAAATCAACAGGAAACTCTAGCAATAACGAACATACAGTTAGCCTTCAACGACTCAACTTTTAGACACAATAGCATCTGCAATGTTCCCACAGGATGGCTGATTGTTTTAGTCCTGTTCCTTTTATCAACAAACTTCCCTTTTGTCCTCACACCTGTCCTGCAGTCAAGGAACTATCACAATTTCCATTAGTCTGGCTCACCTAACGCTAAGACTGTTAGCTCATTTTGGACCCCATTGTCCACTCTGCAAACTTCATTATTTACTCTGCCATAGAGCCATTAACACCTTCACTTTCCAGGCAGAAAAAGAGTATTTAAATCCCAGTTTTGGGTTATCCAACTTGCAGTACACTGGTTGCTAGTTGTCATTCTGCTGCTCCAATTCCCATTTGTGTAAGCCACATTGCTTCTTTCTGCTGTACAGATTGGTAAATATCACCCACTTTGACCTGAAAATCTCACTATGCAAAACTGTTCTCCCTTTCCTTCAATTAGCCTTATGTGATTGTGTGACTGCTTGAATCTTGTGATTGTAATTCCCCCAATAAAACAGACAAGTTACTTCTGGACCTCCAGCTGGCTCTTCCCAGCACTAGTACCAGTAGACATAGGTGTAAAAGGTTACCCCCTCCCCTCGCAGGATTCCTCTTTGAGCTAATATTCCCCACTATTTCATGGAGGTGTAGGCGTCATGGGTGGACCCCTGAGCCACCAATGTTTTGGGGTAACAATAGGAGTGGGCCTTCTCTTCTGTGGCATTCCATTTGTGGAATCCCTTCCCCTTGCAGGTCTGACTGATATTATGCTGGTTTCTTTACATTGTTAAGGCAAAATGTGGCTCTTTGTTAAAGACTTGGGCCCTTTTCACATGCCATTTCACAAGCAAAAGGATATCCGGAGTGTCGCACAATTGTGAGGACTGTTTCACATAGCGTCCTTGCAATCGCACGGCGCTGCCGGGGCCAGTAGGCAGCAATAGTGCAATATATCATTTTTGGCTTCTTGCTGAAAATGATGCTTGACCACACGTTGCTTCCAGGTCCCACATGCACTTACTGTGTGTGTGGAGCATCCAGAAACATGGCCCTCACGCTTCTTCCCACAGTTGGGCCTGTGAGAGTACCTGGCTGTGCTGAAGAAGGAAGAGGCAGAACCCTCACACTTCCTGCAGGCCAGCAGGGAGCTGCTGTGGAAAAGAAGCAGAAGGGACACAAGTGCCTCTCGCAAGAGGCTGCTTGTGTGATCCCCACATGCCCACGTCGGGACAAGGTAAGTTGTGGAAAGGGCCTTGGAGGCCTTTTCATTTTAGAAATGGCTTTAACTGTTTTCAATTTGTAAGTTTTTTACCTTGTCAACTTGGTTAAGATTTTTTTGAAAGAAAGAAAGAAAGAAAGAAAGAAAGAAAGAAAGAAAGAAAGAAAGTAGATTTTTTTAAAAATTATTATTATTATTATTATTATTATTATTATTATTATTATTATTTAAAAAATCCTGTTTAAATTATTTTATTGCTTTAAATCAACAGTTCCACTGTTTTAATCTGTTTAGGTTGCTTTATTGTAGGCCACTCTGAAACACCCTGATAAAAGAGTGAGATGCATATACTTTAATAAACAATAATAAATAAGTAAATCAGCACTGTTAGGACCACCTTCAAAAATCAAACTTGTCATTCACAGAGAAGTCAGATAATAGACAAGAAGAAAGGAACATTATTCATCAGTTCTGGACATGATTAGAGGAAGTCCATAGTTATCATACCATGATTCCATCATATCATCCAAAGCAAATGTGACATGTTCCTAAAGGTGACAAGTGGATGTGCATTTCAGCATGGCACTTCCATTCATCTCCTGAGTTCTTCTTTCTTTCTTTCTTTCTTTCTTTCTTTCTTTCTTTCTTTCTTTCTTTCTTTTTATATAAGACCTATCTCTAAACCTATGGAAGGGGAAGTTGAAAAACATGTTTCACAAGTATCAAGATACCCTAATGAGAAGAATCCTGAACTTATGAGAATATTTACAATTATGGGAATTATTCTAAACAAATTTGGCATGTAGTGCTTTTGCACAGAAAACAGCATTTTCTATTCAGGAAACAGCTTTCTGTGCATAGAAAATGTGGTTTGTTTGTTTTTATTTTTTTCCTATGCAAATTTCTATTTTCTCCATGAAAGTGTTGAGCATGAATTTTTCACACAACAAGTCTGGAACTGCAAATTCTTCTCACAATGAGAAGAATATTGCTAAAATTTCCTATCTCTTCCATTGAAAAAAAAATAGTCAAGAATTACACCACTACAAAAAATCATCCCCCTTTGCATTGATAATCCATACTCATGGTATCTGAAGTCAGATAAAGCAGAGTTGGCAAATCAGGACAACAACAACACCCATTTGCCCTCATTTTGTCAAACAGTCTATTTTCAGACTTGGCAACAAGCATCAACATTTGTGTGTGGATGTGTCCCATTCTTCTCCTTTTTTCTCAAATGTTAAAGCAGGTGGGGAGTGGGAGGCCAAGGAAGAACACATGCAGAACTGGTACATGTTCCAGATCTCCTGGCCTGAGAGTAAACTTATTTCTACCATCTATCATTTCAAAATTGGCTTGTAAATGGAAGCTTAGGTGGAGAAGGAGACATTCATGGATTAGCAAAGCTGCTTGAAGAAGAGATACAGCTTAAACTTCCTTGGTAGTTGTTTCAGGGCTTGGAGAAGCCACTGAGAAATCCTTTTCCTTGCATCCCCACTTGACACGTCCCAGAAAGTGGTGGCTCCAAAATAAGCTCCCCTAAGAACCCCAAAGCCTGGGTATTCTCAGTTCAGCAAGGTAATTTCAAGTGGCAAGGGCCTGTGAAACAACAACAAAACAAAACAACAACAACATCTTCTGCAGGAAACAGAGAGTTGCTATATCATATTCAACTGGGAGATCATGTCATTTATACTACAAGAGGTCACCAGACCTCTACAGCCACCTTTGGACCATTCTGTACTTGCTGTTTCCCTTTCCCAACATGAATTCTGCTCCCACAACCCATTAAGAGTCACATTGTCAGCATGCAGAAGACATTAGATTACTTGAAGAAAAAAATCTGAATCTTAGTAGTCCTTCAAGGCAATTACTGTCTCATGCAGATGTCTTGTTGTAAGTCTATATGAAATAGTACTTCTGTGTACCAGAACCTACTTAAATAGGGTGGGGCCAAGATGTCGGCGCAACAGGTAACTTGAACTGTCAGCACAGGATTACCTGTTGTGAAGCCGTAGGGAAAACATCCCCTGGGGACCTTTATGGTCCCCCAAAAAATTCTCCCTTAGCAGATAGAGGGTGGAGGGCAGCTCACATGTCTGGAATGGCTCCTGGCTCCAGCAGAGAAGAGGTGGAAGTACTAGAGCGCTAAGGAGCAAGGATGGAGTTAATGCCGTGGATTCACAGCCAGTCTTTTGAACTGACAAGCACTGGCGAAAACCCTTTTTTAAAACAAAGAAGGTGTTGATTAAGCAATCCAGTTGGGTTGAAAAGGAGAAGAGAAGAAAGACTTAAGTAGATTAAAAACTGATACGGTATGAGCTGGAATGGTAGAGTTTGGAGAGATGATGAGAGGCGATGACAGGAGATTTGGGGAGGCATGGCGAATGAGGCTTGAATTTGCTGAGAGGAGTTTTTTCCCCCTTGAGAGCAATGGACTGAGCTTTCCCCCTGTGTATGTGTGAGCAGCTAATGTTTTGTTGAAACTTGTTTAAAAACCTGGTGAAAGATGAAATTTGCTGCTGCCGAACTTTGAAGAACTTTGATTAAAGGAGGTTTGTTTTTAACTCTTTTTATGGACAATGGAGGAGGGGGGAAGTAGGAGGAGCAGAAAAGAAAGAGAGGGGAGGGAAGGATGGCAATGGCGGCATCATTTTGGAGAGGACAGTAAGGTCTTCCTTTGTTTTAGTTTAACAAGAATGATGCATATGGAGTGATTTGTGTATTTATATTGCATTTTTAAATCTCTTATGGAACAGTTGTGGATTAGCCTCACCAAGAGAGGTGAAGAGAGAAGTTTATGAAGTGTATGAACTGTATACTGGGAATATAAATTGTGGATTATAAGTAATAGAGCTTTTCCCCCCTCTATTCTTTCTTGAATGAACTTTGAACTAAACAAGAATAATTATATAAAAAGAACAAACTCACTGACATTATAATTATGGAACACTGATGGACTAAGTACTTGGATGATTAGCTTCTGAACTTTTGCATATGGATTAGCCTCGGGAAGAAAGGTGAAGACAACAAAAGGGACGGTATTGACTTTGATGTATTTGAGACTGAATTGAACATAGTCTGAAAATAGAAGACAAATTGATAACAATTGATATAAATTGGTATAACAAACTCATAAATTGTTCCTAATAATTTCTAACTGTTAATGAATAACTGTTCTTCATTTTTCTTTTTTGTATTACTCTATTTTTAAAGGATGGATAAATCAAATAGAGTGATAGAAACCTGACTTGTATAGTAGGCATAAGCCTTTTTAAAACACAGTAATTATTATTGCATAAAATTATAACAACTACTATAATAATCAGTATTTAGAATAAGCTGACAGAATAATAGATTGGTTTGAAGATTTGATTCTTGAATTTTGGGGGTTATAGCTCTAAAGAAAGTAGTGAGCCAAGGTATGGTTACAGGTCAAAAGAAGACAGCACTGATACAAATTCAGCCACAAGTTTTGGAAAGAAGAGGATCTACAGGTTCAATAACAATGGAAGGGAGTAGATTATTAGAAGAATGTCAAAAAATGAGAACTGATATGATGGAAGAATTAAAAGCAACAAGGACAGAGATAAGAACAATGAGAACAGAAATAAAACAAGATTTGAAAAAGGAAGTAGATAATCTAAATCAGAGCTTGCAGAAATTAACTACAGATATATCAACAATAGATGAAATAGTGGAAGATATTCAGGAAAAAAGCCGAAAACTGGAGGACTGGGTAGAGCAGCTGAAGAAGAGATAAAGAAACTATAGTGAGATTGGAAATTTGCCAACGAAGTTGAAGTTAAGGGATCTTCCTGAACAAAAAGAGGAAAACCTACACCAAAGAGTAACAGATATTTTGGTACCATATATAAGCCAAAGAAGAGTGAGATTTGAACAAGAAATAGATAAAGTTTTCAGAATTGAATCGGCAGTGGCAAAACAGAGGGACCTACCTTGAGACATTGTGGTTTATTTTACCAGGGAAAAGATCCAGGATCTAATTATTCAACAAAATTATTAAAAAAAATTAATAGTGGATGAGAATGAAATTAAAATTTGCAAGGACATACCGCCAAGTGTGATGAGGAGTAGAAGAGAGTATGCATTTTTGGTAAATATTTTCCAATCAAGAAAAATGAGATACAGATGGGAGTTACCAGAAGGGTGTTCTTTTTTCTTTGAAGGTAAGAGAAGGAGGATAAACTCGGTGCAGCAAGCAATGGAATTCCAAGATAACTATCTGAAAACTGGCTCTAAAATAGCAAAGACTGAAGATAAAAAATCAGAAAAAACAGGGGACTCGACACAGATGGGAGCGGCAGTGGCAGACGAAGCTAGTCCAATGTCAGGAGAAGAGGTGGAAATGGTAGAATCAGAAGAGAAAAAAAAAGGAAGTAAAGAAGAACAGTAAATATGAAGATAATTTCATGGAATGTACGAGGAATAAATTCACAATCAAAGAAAAGACAGATTTTTCATCACTTAGAAAGATTTAAGACCTCAAATTGTGGTATTATTAGAGATTCATATAAAGAAAACTCAAGAAAAGTACTTATGTAACTCTAAATTAGGTCAATGTTTTGCTTCTTCATATGTAAAGAAGAAAAGAGGGGTTGCTATTCATATCGAAAAAGATATTCAACCAAAATAAATTTTTGAAGATGAAGAAAGAAGAATATTGGGTGTTGAAATTCTAAAAAAATGGTAAAAAAAATTATTGGTTGGTGTTTATGCCCCAAATGAAAATAAAACTGAATTTTATAAGAAATTGCAAGGAAAGATATCAACATATGAGTATGAAGATTGGATTTTAGCAGGTGATTGGAATGGAGTCCTGGATATTAAAATGTATAAAACAACCTCTCAGAATAAAGATGACCAAGCAATGAGAGGGAGATTACCAAAAGATTTCTTTGAGATGTGTGAAGAATTATCTGTTTTAGACGTATGGAGAACTATTTATCTAAATACCAAAGATTTTACTTTTTTCTCTGAAATTCTTCAGTCTTGGTCCTGAATAGATATGATCTTAATTTCTAAACATTTGTTATCAGAGACAAGGAAAACAGAAATATTGTCAAAGGTCATATCTGATCATCATCTGGTAATGTTGCAAATCCAAGAGAAGACTAAACAATTTCAATGGTGATTAATGATAGTTTATTGAATGATGAAGAGATTGTAAAACAAGTAAAAGAAATGCTAAAAAAATATTTTAAAGAAAATATAAAAGACATGAAAATGAGAATGATTTGAGATGCATCAAAGGCAGTAATGAGAGGTTTTTTTTATACAGCAATGACACAGTATAAAACTGTGCCAATAAGGAGGAAAAATGGAAGGCATCTGAAGAAACCAGAATGGTTGACTAAAGAACTCTCAGCTGAGCTAAGTGTTAAGAGAAACATGTATAGGAAATGGAAGAAGGGGGAAACCACCAAAGAAGAATTTAAGCAAGTAGCCAGGAGATGTAGGGAGGAAGTCAGAAAGGCTAAAGCACAGAACGAACTTAGGCTGGCCAGAGACATTAAAAACAATAAAAAGGGCTTTTTGAAATATGTCTGCAGCAAAAGGAAAAAGAAGGAGACGATAGGGTCACTGCGCAGAGAAGATGGCAAATTACTCACAGGGGGAAGAGAAAAGGCAGAACTACTTAACACCTTCTTTGCCACAGTTTTTTCCCAGAAGGATACAAGCACTCAACCTGGCGGTTGGGGAGCAGGTGAAGAAGCAAGGAAAATGAGGCATATAATAGGTAGAGAGGTGGTACAGGAATACCTGGCCACACTGGATGAATTCAAGTCTCCAGGGCCAGATGAATTGCATCCTATGATATTAAAAGAGCTGGCAGAGGTCATTTCGGAACCACTTGCTATAATCTTTGATAAATCTTGGAGGAAAGGAGAAGTTCCAGCAGACTGGAAGAGAGCAAATGTTGTCCCCATCTTCAAGAAGGGAAAAAAAGAGGACCCAAATAATTATAGCCCAGTCAACCAGACATCAGTACCCGGAAAATCCTGGAGCAGATCATTAAGCAGTCAGTTTCTAATCACTTCGAAAGCAATGCGGTAATCACGAGAAGTCAACATGGATTTCTCAAAAATAAGTCATGCCAGACTAATCTTATCTCTTTTTATGATAGAGTTACTAGCTTGATAGATGAAGCGAAATGCTGTCGATGTAGCATATCTCGATTTCAGTAAGGCCTTTGACAAAGTTCCCCATGACATTCTTGCAATGAAGCTGGTAAAATGTGGGCTGGACAGGACTACTGTTAGTTGGATTTGTAATTGGTTGACCGACCGAACCCAAAGGGTGATCACGAATGGCTGCTTTTCATCCTGGAGAGAAGTGACTAGTGGGGTGCCACAGGGTTCTGTCCCGGGCCCAGTGCTGTTCAATATTTTTATCAATGACTTGGATGAAGGAATAGAGGGCATGCTCATCAAATTTGCAGATGACACCAAATTGGGAGGGGTTGCTAATACGCCAGAGGACAGGATCAAAATTCAAAATGACCTGGATAGATTGGAGAGCTGGGCCAGGGCGAACAAAATGAAATTCAACAGAGAGAAGTGTAAGGTCCTACACTTAGGTAGAAAAAATGGAATACAGAAATATAGGATGGGGGACACGTGGCTGGATAGCACTACGTGTGAAAGGGATCTAGGAGTCTTCATAGACCACAAGCAGAACATGAGTCAGCAGTGTGATGCGGCAGCCAAGAAAGCCAATGGAATTCTCGGCTGCATCAATAGAAGTATGGTGTCTAGATCGAGGGAGGTACTGGTACCACTCTACTCTGCTTTGGTTAGACCTCATCTTGAATACTGTGTCCAATTCTGGGCACCCCAATTCATGAAGGATATGGTCAAGCTGGAGCAAGTCCAGAGGAGGGTGACCAAAATGTGAGAGGCCTGGAAGCCATGTCCTATGAGGATAGACTTAGAAAGCCAGGTATGTTTAGTCTGCAGAAGAGAAGGTTAAGAGGGGACATGATAGCCATGTTTAAATATTTGAAGGGATGCCATGTAGAGGAAGGAGAGGGCTTGTTTTCTGCTGTTCCAGAGACCAGGACAAGGAGCAATGGATTCAAGCTGCAGGAAAGGAGATTCCCCCTGAACCTCACGAAGAACTTCCTGACAGTCAGGGCTGTCCGGCAGTGGAATCTGCTGCCTCGGAGTGTAGTGGAGTCTCCTTCCTTGGATGTTTTTAAGCAGACGCTAGATGGCCATCTGTCAGGAGTGCTTTGAGGGTGTTCCTGCATGGCAGGGCCCGTGTGGTCTCTTCCAACTCTACATTTCTATGATTCTATGAAATCTAGAATAAAAAAATGTAGGAGAAATATCAAGTGTTGTTGACCAAACTCCAAGAGAAAGAAAAAGAACTTAAGAAAAATCCATTGCAACAATCACTACAGCAGGAGATTAAGAAAATACAGAAGGAGAATGGCGATAATAACAACTGAAGATATAGAGAAAAAGATGAGACAGATGAAATTAACTCAATTTGAACATGCTAATAAAATAGGGAAATGGTTAGCATACAAACTTAAGAAGAAGAAAGAGAGGAATATAATTGTTGAGTTGAAATGTGGAAAGAAGTTGATTATGCAACAAAAAAAAATAAAACAGAAATTTGAAGAATATTTTGGGAAACTATTTTTTGAAATAAAATCCGCTCATCAATATGAGAAAAATCTGTCTATTTTTTTTTCAAAAAGTAAACATCCCAAGGATATCACTAGAAGCACAAAAACAGTTGAATAAAGTCTTCTTCCCATGTTGCAGTGGGGAAAGAAGCATGTGATTGTCCTTCTGCATGGCCAGAAGTGACAGAATCCTTGCACAATCATGGGTCAATAATATACCCCACAATCATGCCAGCTGGCAACGTGAGAAGGGTGGGACCATAACAGCTTCATGCAGTAGTGCCGTCATGGTCCCGCTTCTCTTGCATCCCCATGCCAGGAAGACACCATCCTGCAGAAAGGGCCTAGGACAGGATGTAGGCATGATAGAACTTTCTCTGTAGAAGGACGACAAGTGTGGGCACACTTATCAAAGAGAGTTAAGCTAGCTCTATCTCTTCTGAGTTTCCAATGGGCAGGTGCTGTTCTGCATGGCCTTTGGTCCTTCAAATTTCTCTTCTGTTTTAACTGTCTGGTTTTTAAAAAAATTAAGGAGTGTCTTAATTTATTTTCAATAGTTTTTATCCATGTTTTAATTTTAATTTAATGTTTTAAATTTTTTAGTGTGCTGTACATCACCTCAAGGCTCTTGGGAGAGGTGATATTTGAAATGCCTTAAACAACCAAACAGTCCCCTATGACCTGGAGGCCTTTCACACTATACAGTTATAGCAATGTAATTCCATGTTAACTGTCATGGCTTCATCCTATGCAATTCTGAGCTTTGTATTTTGCTGAAGCACTGGAGCTCTGTGGTTGAGAATTCTAAACACCCTTCCTTAAACAATAAACCCTAGGGTTTCATGGGATGTTGTCATCACAGTTGAGATGAAACCACAGCACTATAATTGAGTAGTATGAAAGGGCCCCTGCCAAGTGCACTTTTAAATGAGAGATGCAGTACTGTGGTTACCATGCTAAGGAATCTCGTCTGATCTGAAATGGGCCCTGCTCTAGCCCCTGTGCCCCAGTTGGCACTATTAACTCTTGAGACTGCAATATTTCATAAACTTTCATGATGATGGTGATGATGATGGAAAAAAAATAAACTGCTTAATTTACCACAAAAAATTGCAATGCCTGTATTAGCCTAGAAAGTCCGTGGAAAATTAATCAGTCTGCTTGGTGGTAGCATATCATACTTCCCCATTTATAAAATGAATATCACAAAACTGAAAGCAAAAAATGTGGTTATGCATTGAAGAATAGAATCTATTGAAAACAAAGGTTATTTTTCTATCTACAAATCAGTTATAAGATGTTCCCTATATTCTTCTGAATCACAGCTACTCAGTATACTGACAAAGTCCAAACATTTAAGCTGCAAGCACTACAAAACACAACATTATAATACAACAATACAACACAACACAACGTTATAACCAGAGAAATACGACATCTGGTTCTTTATTCCTTAACCTCATTTTTATTCAATTATTTTGTAGAACGGCAAGGATACTAATGGATTTGCACAGCAAAAACCAATATATTATATCTTTGTCATTATCTGTGCCATATAAGTAACACATTCTATTGGTAAGGCAAAATACCACAACTGGGTGGGTAACAACAAGAAGTCAAAATACCAATTTTTATGCAAACTTGAACGTTACTTACTAAAACAATTACCGTTATGTACAATCTAGCATGCTTTGCTCAGACAATTCATAAAGCACTACAACAACCTGCAAAGCTCATGCACATACATGAGAGTGGTATAAAGATACCAAAGTTGTATACGTAGTTCAGCCAAAACCAACTTCTGGAGTGGATCATTCCTGGTTTTGTTCACTCTCAAATAGCTCAAAATCAGGAGGCTTTTCACACTGAACAGTGATAGCATTATAATTCTACTTTAACTACCATGGTTCCTTCCTGTAGAATCCTGAGATTTGTATCTTAGGGAGACTTCTCAGTGAGAATGCCCTAATATTTCCCCAAAATACAAAAACCAGGATTCCACAGTATGTGAAAGGGCCCTAAACTATATTCAGACTGGATTGTTTCCACAGCAGGCCAAGCTACTTTGGAGTACTCTGGTGCTTATAATTCTAACTAATATTTTGAGCTGGAACAAGAAAATTTTACCCTCCCCCCAATGTTGTAGTTGTCATGTGCCTTCAAGCTGTTTCCAACTTATGATGACCCTAAGGCAAAACTATCATGGGGTTTTCTGTAGCTGAGAGTGTGTGACATACCCAAGGTCATCCAGTTAGTTTTCATGGCTGAGCAGGGAATCAAAATCTGGTCTCCAGGTCATATCATAGTCCAATGATCAAACCACTACAGAATGCTGGCTCCCTACGCCCAATGTAGAACACTAATATTCTGATGGAAAGAATCTAGTCTAGAAGCTGTAGCTTACAATCCGTGGCTAGAGTCTCATTAGCATGATTGAGAACTCCAATCACGGCAGTTTTAAGGAGAGTTTGTGTTTATGTCCCCAAAGTCATGTATTCTCTTTCATATGATATCCCATTACTTCTTTTAGTGTCTGCTCGGGGGTAGATAAAAACTAGAAAAGACTGGGAAGATCTGAGGTCTCTATGCATGATAGCCTTATCTTACATGAAATTCTGGTATTTTCCATTATGGGAAAATACCACAGATTAAAGGATAGGCAGAGTGTGAAGTCTACACAGTAATAGTTACATCTAAAATGTTCACACTGTCCAGGATGGGTTAGAGGGTGAAGGCAGTCAGACTTAACACCATAAATGCCACAGCTGTTGTTGCTTTGTACCTTCAAATTGACTCCAACATATGGTGACCTTATCATACAGTTTTCTCAGCAAGTGGTTTGCCATAGCCTCCTTCTGAAGCCTAGATCATTTGGTTCTCTGGTTGTCTCCCATGTAAGTATTAATCAACATGACCTTGTTTAACTTCCTAGATCAGACAAGATCTGTTGTCTTCCATATTTTGGCACTGCTAAGAATCACAGCAGGGGCATGTAACATGTTTTGCTTTACTTTGTGGGAGAATCACTATCATATAGGAGAAAATGCAGTCTCTTTACTCAGTCTTTATAAAACCTATGGCACTCTTCCGTCGGCCTGTTTTCCTCAGCAGTAGAAAGATAGATGTTGCAAAGCCAGATCAAGCAACACAGTTCCATATTTAAAGGCAAGTGCTCTAATAAAGAGGAGCATCAAATTGCCATGACAACTGATGTTTCTTGGCAGGCGATGAAACAAGACTCTGATCAGAAATTGACACTCATTAACACCATTCTAACTGTGCTGGGTTTCATGTTCATCTGCTTATGATTTTTGATGTTTGCAAGTCATACACGCGAAAGAGTAAAACTACATATCTAAAACTTTTAGAAGGCAGCTTATATTGTTATCATAAACAAATAAGTTGAATCAATGATGACATTTATTTATAGCTACTGATTTCTACTACTTTCTTGTATTAATCACCCTGATCTTGTCTCTTTCTAAAGAACCTTTCTTATGCATCCACTGTACACCACTAACAGTAAAGTGGTGTGAAAAAGAAGGGGAGAAAATAAGTTGTTGGGACATGAAAGTTGAAGGATGTAGTTGTTATTATGGAAATAAAGTTAACATAGTTTATATTCTGTTGTCTTTTTTTTTTTTTTTTTTTGCAGACTGAACACATTTTCTTATCACCAGAAGTGGCAAGACAACAGCAGCAGTGCAAAACAGATCTACAATGATATCCTGTAGTAAAAGTCATGCCTTTTTTTCGTTAAGTAAAATTGCTTGTTTTTAAAGGCTGCACTTTGACTTAATGATTGGATGTATCATCATTCAAGGAGTGAGGGCCATCTTTGTGTGCAGAAAAGTCTCAATTCCAGTCCCCAATACTTAAAAAAGGATCAAGGAGTAGGTGCTGAGATAAACATCTTCCAGAAATCTAGGAGAGCATCTGACAATCAGAACAGATTGTTCAAGGTCTGGGGCCACACATGCCTCTGACTCATACAAACATGATAGAATCTCTCTCTTTCTCTCTCTCTCGATTCCCAAAGGAAATTTGACCGTTAAATAGGTTAAAGGACCTCCTTTTAGTATTTAATATTGGGGGGGGGAAACATTTTTCCCCAAAACCAGTAGTGGACTTCTGGCCTCTTTCAACTTTTTTTTTTTTTTGTGGGGTGTGTGTGAATTTTTGGCAATTACTGTGACTGCTCCCAAACCCTCAGCAGTTTCCCACTCCTAGAACAGACCACACTGAGCTATAGCAGTTTCCCACTCCTAGAACAGACCACACTGAGCTAGATGAACACATAGCTGGTGTGCTATGGAGCCCACCTAGACCGCAAGTAACTCCGATGGATCCAGGAATACTTGCAAGCTATATAGCTGTTCTTTCAGTGATAGTACAAGCTCATCCAGAGTGGGCAACTCATTCAGTTCCTAGACTTGAGAATCACCAGTCCACAGAACCTCCATCTTATCAGGATTAGCCTTCATCTTATTGGCCCTCACCCAGCCTATTATAGGATACAGGCACTAGTCTAGCACTTGCACAGCCCCACCTGGTTCTGATTTTAAAGGAAGAGTAGAGCAGGGTTGGACATCAGTTGTATCTCTATTCTGTCTCCTTGGCCCAATACAAGGTGCAAACTCTTAATTGTGGTACTAGGGAGGATGGGTTTCCTTGTGAGGCTAATGGATGATAGGAACTCCCTTTTCCTCTCCCTCCAATCTGAATTGGTGCTGCATCTAATAGCCAAGTGGACATTGCTTAGGCAGATCTATTTTGCCTTTCTCATCCCACCTACTCTTTATAATTTACACAAAGCTTACAAACGAAACAGATAAAATCTACTATATAAAAGTCAAAGTTTGTGAATGAGTTTGTCTGTTTGTCTGCATCAGGCAGGTGAAGACCTCATATGATTGGCTGTAGCCTGGCAAAGACTTCATATGACTGGCTGGCTGTGAAGAGTCTATGGAATCCTGGGATTGGCAGTTCAGGGAGCAGCCTTTAGAATACTCAGAGAGCTCAGGCCAATTGCTATGGAGACAAAGGCCATTTCCACATGGGGTATTTAAAATGGTGCAGTGCTTCCTCCATGGAGGACGTCTGCACCTTGGAGCGGACTGGATTCGGACTACTTACCGTAGATCCACACCTCAGTCTGCTCTGGAACAACCCCAAGTGGTCCTCCAGTGTGCTTTTGAAAGACCTGATTTTTCCAGTCTTTCAAAAGCACGGAGCATGCCACTGCGAGCCTGCTGTCTTGTGCAGATCTGCAGGCTCGCACCAATGCAAGCCTGTGATCTGCCGAGGGTGGGTTTTAGGCTGGCGAGCTTCACCGGTTGGTCAATACCCATGACCAACCAGAAGGCACCATTTTGGATGCCGGAGCAGTGCAGATTGACGACCACACACTGCTCCTCCTCACCCCGGAACGGACCGCACTGCCAGAAGATCTGATAAGTAGCGGTGCGGGGCAAATTATAAGCCCCGTGCGGAAATGGCCAATGTATATCAACAAGAAGGAGGGCAGTGTATTCCCTCAGGAAACCAACCTCTGCGTGTTAATAACTCTTAATGCAGATTGGATTGGGAAATATGGGGAAAAATTACAGGTACTGAACAAGACAATTTGGGGAATTAGAGACACAAGATTTCAAATCTGTTTTTTTTTTTAACTGTATCTAATCCCTAAAGTAAGGTAAGATAAGGTAATTCCTAAGGTATTTCTAACAAGTATTACCTATGAGAAAATAAAATTCCGGGCAATGCCGGGTAAATATGCTAGTTATAGATAAAAAAGACAAGGTATAGATTTCAACAAACAAAACAAAAACAACCATACAGAAGATTATTGTTTAGATGTAACAAAACTATACAATTAATGAATTAGAAATAATTTTAAACAAGACAGAAATAAAAGTTGCACTATACATTATTGAAAGCCCTGTCCTTAAAGCAGTAAGTTTTAAAAATCTCTCTGTGGACCAATATAACTTACATGTACATCACCAACTCTTCTTTAATATTTCCTAACAAATACCTCTGCCTCTTTAATAAATAAATATTCGCTTATTTACAATCTTCTTCTCGGGTCTTTGAATTTCAAAGTCATCTTTAACTCCTGTCCCCCCAATGGTTTTCCCAGAGGGGTTTCACTACATGTAAGTTATATTGGTCCACAAATATGGGGAATGTAAATAAGGGAAGGAGGGTAAGTATTTCTAAGACTGCTGTGTAAGAATTCAGATAAGTTTGTAAAAGAGATAATGTGGAGAAGTAATGTATATTTTATTTGTATTTGGTATGTAATAAAAATAATAAAAATAAATAAAAATCTCTCTGTGTGAGTGTTTCTATTGTAGTAGTTGTGATATGCCTTCAACTAAATTCTGATCCCATTGTACAGTTTTCTGGGCAAAATTTATACAGAGGAGATTTACCATTGCCTTCCTCTAAATCTACTTCTGCACTACACTATTATAGTCCTATTACTCCACTTTCAGCATCCTATGGAACCCTGTGGTTTGCAGTTTGGGGATGAACATTTAGAATTCTCAACAGAGAGCTCTTTGGCCTCAGGGAACTACAAAGCCCAGAATTCCACAGAATGTTTAAAAGTAGAATAATACCACTATAATAGTGTAGGGCAGAAATGACCTAAGCGTGAGACAGTATGATCTGCTCAAGGTAATCCAGTGGGTATTTATGACAAAGTGGAGATTTCAACCCTTATTTCCTAGAATCCTAGTTCCAACCCTCAAACCACCACAACTGCATTGGCTCTCATTGGTGTTTCTGGAGGACA
Source organism: Ctenosaura bakeri (assembly GCA_948474755.1). NCBI lineage: Eukaryota > Metazoa > Chordata > Lepidosauria > Squamata > Iguanidae > Ctenosaura > Ctenosaura bakeri. The sequence goes on along the minus strand of CAOLHI010003938.1, from coordinate 120,413 downwards.
AGTTGCAGACCTAGAAGCAGCCACTGAGAAGATGTTCTCTTGAAGTGCCTCTGAAGGTATAAAAACCAATAGAAGGGTGTTCCATCTCAAGGCCCAGCCATGGCAGGGTTTTATAAGGAAGCTTCCTGTGCTGTATGCATTCGCAACAGAATTTATAAACTGTAACTATCTAGCCTTTCACCTGAAAAAATATATTCTGGAATGGAACAATAAACTTTTTTTTCCTGTTTCTTTCTTTCCTGCCTTCTCATTAGGGAAATACTATCAATCCTCTTGTGAAGAGGCAAACTGCAAGGCCTTTCTCCAATAAGTCTTTTATCCTTTTAACAAAAAGCAGCAGGTCCCTGTAGAAATTAATACTGAAGCAAAGGAAGTTGGAAGTGGAATGGTTTGAGGAAATTATACATAATTACAGTTTTGAAAATAATATGTGATCATCTACTTTTAATGTATGGTCTGATTTCCCATACAATTCAAATTCTTGCTGTTATTTCTGATAGCCAGCCTAGAGGTCTGTAAGCCTGTAGCATACTTTTCAGTACCGCTGGAGCAGAACCAGGAAGTAATATGTAGCTGGTTAGTAAAATTACCTGTAACATGTTACTACTGGGGTGTAATGAGGACACAACAATGAAGCTAGTGTTGATGTTAATTGGGCCTCCAAGGAAGGGCATTCAACAACTACAGATCAGGTCCTCTCCCTCATCCTTCCATGTGTATGGCTCCCACCTATAGGCAGAGCAGGACTGCTCCAGTAGACCTCAGTCCTTGAACAAGCATATATATGGGTAGCTTTTTGTTCAAGTTATTACCTGCTGCATAGCCACCAAATGTCCCAAATTGGCGTGGGCAGTCCAAAGTAAACCTCACTTTTTCATGTCTTTTTTAAATGTTCTAGTTTCTTTCCCCTCCACACACTTTCAATCTTTGGCTTACTTCAGTTGCTGAAAACTGAGTCCCTTTTTGCACTAAAGATCCTGGGGTTTGTAGTTTAGTGAGGGGCCTTTAGAATTCTCAGGCAGAGAGATCTTTCGCCTCAGCAAACTATAAACCCAGAATTCCACAAGGTGTTGAAAGTGGAATAATAGCACTAGAATAGTATAGGGTGGAAATGTCCTGAGCGAAACTGCAAAAGTAGTGCTTAATTAATTCAGCAGGGGAAGAAGGATAGGAGTGCAAAGACTTGCCCTTCCCAGTAGCCTCAGGCAAAAGCAAACTGCTTCAGCCTCTTTTTCGGTTTTCATCTGTGAAATGTTGGAGGGTATGATTTTGGACTTTTACTTCTGTGTTTCATATGTATTTGAAAATAATTATTCACAAAAGCAGATGTAATCCTTGTGTTTTTCTGCTGTATTTTGTACAAGATTTGTAGTGCTGATTTGAATATGTATATTACTGATTCTGAAGCAAGAAAAGGCAACTGCTCAAGTCTAGCATAGAGAATGATCCCTTGTGGGTTATTTGATATGTTTTAATGCATCTATAGGTTAACGTCATTATTAATAAATTCATTGATGCAAAATGTATAATGGAACTATAAATAACAACAATAATGGAATAAAGTCATGAATGCTCAAATGCTATTGTTTTAGCCATAGTTTATTTTAATCTGTGATATGAGATGCCTTGGGTCCCATTTTGCGAGAAAGGTACACTTCTGCCCTGCTTTAAGCAAACTAAGGCCATTTCCACACAGGGTTTTTTAAACGGGGCAGAGCGTCCTCCAGGGAGGACGTCTGCACCTGGGACCAGAGTGGGTTGGACCTACTGAACGTAGATCTGCAGTCCAGCCCACTCCCGAATGACCCCAAGTGGTCATCCAAGTGGTCTTTTGAAAGACCGCTAAAAAGAGGTATTTCAAAAGCACAGAGAACGTCACTGCAAGCCTGCTCCCATATGCAGATTCGCAGGCTCGCATTGGTGTGAGTCTGCGATCTGCTGGGGGCGGGCTTTAGGCTGGCGAGCTTCAGCGGTTGGTTGAGACCCTCAACCAACCGGAAGCCTCCATTTTAGTTCTTGCAGCAGTGTGGAGTGGCGGCCACGGACTGCTACGGAGAAGCGTGGACTGGACCAGGGAGCCCAAAAGTCCGGTGAGCAGCATCACGGGGCGATTCCCTCACCCTGTGCGGAAATGGCCATACATTTGAAAGCCTGCCGGGGACAGAAAGTTAATAGGATAATGATATTTGAGGCTGCAAGAATTACACATTTTTCACGTAATGTACAGATTGGAATCTAGCCTATAGATCTGTTATATACTTTTTTCCCCCTTAGCTGGCATGCCATCCTGGACCTGTCACTGAATGAGTTGTTACATTATCCTTCTTAAATGACACTTTAAATGTACATTTATGCTGTTGGCAGGGGAATGAAGGAAACCACTGTTGCAAACACTCTTTGATCTGCATTGCAATTAAAACATCTATAAAATAAGTTAGAAATATTTCATGGTGCCAGAAAAATAACTATTATTTTAAAAAGGGAAAATGGTTATTCCACAAATTTGTGAACTAATGAAAAAGCACCTTTTTGTATATCCAAATGAAGAGTATTAGTTACGTTTTCATCATTGGTCTGTTATGTTATTCACTACATGAATTAATATATTTGCAGTTTTCAATATCTGCTCGTGTTTATATTCATTGTTAGTTTGCAAATGCCAAATACAGTATTACCAGCTATTAGTTGTGAACCAGATAAACCAGACATGCTTGAAAGCATTAACATTTGTGTATACTTCAGATATGCATAAGTTTGAATCTAATCCATTTTGTACTTTGGGAGCATACAGCACTTAGAATTCACAGGGATGTCTGTTTTTCAGTCCATACTGTACTCAGCATATTTTTCTAGGTGGCCATGCATGGTCTGGTGGTTAGAGAGTTGGACTAGGGTAGTTTAAAGATGTAGGTACAATATCTCATGGCTGTTAATATCACTGACACTGAAATCCTATTTAACTCTCATTAAGCATGAAGTTCTAATGGTTTACTTTCACCAAAGCTTGAAGAGATTATAGTAGATTTAACAGAAAAGTGGTTCTGTTTACATGGGTAAGGAACCAGAGTGTGTGCCACTTTCCTACATGCATAATCAAAGCATAACTACTGGTGTTCCATGCAGACATAACCATTTCATATATTTCTTTTCTCTTGCTGAAGTGGATGAGGAGGTAAAGTGCACTGGATTTATAACATCAGGCTTCTTATGGAATGTTTGTATGGCATATATTCCTGGTGTAGGAATGGAGCACGTTCACCTGCTCATCCACTTTGCAAAGATGATCCAAGGACTGGAAGCTATATGGATTTGTGTGTACTTTATCAATTACTTCAGGCATGGGTCATAAGCCAAAATAACTATCTGCATGCCATATCTCCCATTTTTATAATATTTTTATAATATGTGAATTGCTCCCATTTTTATAATATGTGAATTGCTAAGTTTCCCAATATGTTTCATAATCACACTCAATATCATACTCAAAGGTATATTCAGTCTAAGAGTCCATGAAACAAAAAATCCTGTAATTAACTCTTTGCTATTGAAAAAGTTGTAGGAGCAAGTATTTATTTTATTTGAAAAGAGGGGTGTTTGTGGAAGTGAGTAGGGGTTTAACTGCAACACCTTCCATTTCAGTGCCTGAAGTTCAGATTTCATTTTAGTAGCAACTGCTATCAATAAAACCACTCAAGAAATCCAGAAATGTGGCATTTTCCATAGAAGACTGCAGATCAATAAACATAGAAAACATGTCCCTCTTGCCACTGCTGAGATTTCTTCACTCCACCTCATGACAACACATCAATAAAACTGTCTAGGCACCTGGATTTTTCTATAAACTATAAAATCAACAGGGTTATCAGTCACTCTAATTTAGTTTTACTGAGGGTTTGCCTTTGATTAAAAGCTCTGTATTTCAAATAGTTGCATCTCAGGTGAAAAGATGGGCTGTAAGCATAAATGCTCACAGGGATTAAGGGCATTTCTTTGAGGTTTCTTACAAACACTTCTCTAATACTCATAGATTTGTCAGTTTTTTTAACAGGTATATAAACTCCCATTTGATGCAATAGGTAAGCATAGCCAAAGCCTTTTAATGGGATTGTCTCTTGCGTTTCCTTGAAAAGAGGGGTCCATGTGTGAGAAAAGCTCATAGGGAGGATATTGGGTGGGGGGAGAGAGTGAGATTGAAAGTATAGTAGATCTAGTATATCTGCTAATATATTTTGAAGTATTACCACCACTGTTCTACTGCTGCTTGTGGCAGGAAAATGGATATTTTCCTGCCCCACAGGACAGGGTCCAGACAAGGGAATTATTATGTCTAATTCATCCTGCAAAAGAAAGAAGGCATAGTTCAGTCTCCAGAGGTTGTCATTTTTCATTTTATGGTTAGAACCATGACCAGTTTATGACCAATTGAACAGCAGTGGTTTTTATCAGCATAGTGCACTTCAAATTATATCTTTGTTTATAAAAACTTAGATTTCTTTGCCTGAGAGATGTAGATCAAGTGAATCTTCATTGAATATGAACTCAGTGAACTTCTTGCCCACCTCTGTTTAGAAATCAAAAATGTCATGGCACCACTTATGCAGTGGTCTGCTATGGGTTGAGAAAGCTGACACACCCAGTTTTTACAAAGACAATTTTCTAAGTCATCCTTCTGATAGTGTTTTGCCTCTAAGGACCCCTCAAAGTAAGAAATTTAAGAAATTGGTGTTTCAGAGCCAGTCTTCTCCTTTTCCCTTTGCTGCTGCTTTCCTCTTATTTTCCTCACTGTCACTGCCATGTAGCCCTCCTCTTTCCTCATAATAACTCTGTCAGAGACATAGGATCTCCACCTTGCTTTCGGATGTGGGAAGCTTTCATCAGCAGATAAGATTTCCTGCTGCAGATGTTTGCCTAACAACATGGGGAGTATGGCAGAGATGGACATGTTGATGCGACAAAGGATAAGTGTGAAAGGCATGTTGCTTACTGAAGGAACATCTGAAGAAAGCATAGGATAGGGTTAGGCAACCTGGTGTCCTTCAGATCTTTTGTACTGCAATGAGCATTCCCATAAGTCCGGACCAGCATCATAACTAGTTGGAGATTATGAGCATTAACCATTTCAAAATAGCTTGAAGGCATCCATTTGCCTATTCCTGGTTCAAAAATATCATAGAATGCTCTATTACTGAAAATCTGTGTGACGTGGTGCTTGGCTTCATCACCAGAGAACAGGACTGTCAGCTCTAGCATCACCCCGACAAGAAAAAGCTACAGCAGTCACGTTACTGAACTGTCTTGTCTTATTTTCCTACCACTACAAACATCAAAAATGAATTTCACTTGAAAACAACATTTCTATGATAACATCACACTTGTCAGCTTTGATTCATTAGCCTCGTGGTCAAAAATCCTTGCATCATCAGAGTCTGTATATCTGGCAGGAGCTCAGTTGCTGTAAGAATAACTGACATCAACTGAAATTGTAAGTAGAGTCAGGTAAGTATTTGCAGTGTGTGCAGAAATGCTTTCAAGAAAAGGGATGAATTGCCTGTTTAGACTGATTGACTGCATGCCCAGAGGGAAAATGACCCTAACTGACTCTCTACCATCTGAGTACAACTGGACTTACTCTTTTCACTACACACAGATATTTCTTCTGTCTTCACTGTCATAGTCATTCTGTCTCACATCTGTGAACTTTCTTGGTTTCTTCCTATATTATCTGGCATGTCTTCCTTTCCTATCCTCTGCTGGCATGATAAATATGTATTCCAGCATGTCAGTTATCTAAGATTGGAAGGCTTAAGATGTCCACCTCTATCCCATTGCCATCATTCTTCTCTTCACCCTCTGTTCTGTATTTTGAACTTGGAGCTGTAAGGTAGTTTAAATCAAAGAGGATACATTTATGTCCCACTGAAGCTAGGACTTCACTAAGGACAATTTATTGGCCATTTTGCCTACCTTGCAATTGGCTGTTCATTTTGGCTACATTTCAGAGGGAAGAGATTTCCTTTTGGAAGTAGGATTGTTTGCCATTTTACTTTCTTCAACGGCTTTCAAAAAATTTTAGAAAATTTTATAAAATGGCATTTAAAAAGGTATCTATTTTTTCTGTCCAGAAAGTGGTGTAATAACCAGTTGGATATTGACAGAAAATGCACATCTTTAAACAATGTGAAGGTCATTTCCCTTATGGTTCATTTTATATGAGACAGTATGCTAAATATTGGATTCCATCCCCAAAGGAAAAGACAGTAACTGAAGCAGGATTTCTCACAAACATAAATTCACAGTTACTGTCCCATGCAGCCTTGTTTCTGTCCTAAAATTACTGGATCAGTCTTCTGAATTTTGGCAAGCACACATGTTTCTCTTCAGACCTAACTGCTATTTATCTATTACCAAAGGAAGTGTTTTGCTGTTCAATCTGGAACTGGCAAGATCAGAGGTTTAGTATAAGATTGCACTATTCTTGGAACTTTGCTACATATGTTCCCATTTTATCTGTGTCTTTCTTACTATGGACATTTCCATACTAACACTGTTGTAGTGCTCTTATTCCACTTTCAACATCCTGTGGAATTGTGGAGTTTGTATTTTACTGAGGCCAAAGATGCATTTATTTCTGTTTAACTCACCATTTCTCAGAACGGCAAAGAGACAACAACAATTTGGAGAGATAAAAGAAGATAATTTTAAAAAATAAAATAATTTATAATCACAATTTTTCCACTATGTTTCTTATAATTTTTGTGATATCTGGATCCAAGCATCCAGAAACATCAAATGGACCATCATACTAATAATACCCTCTAATTTCTTCCTAAATTTGTTTTTCTCTCAGATTTCTGTGCCTAGTCTTATTGAGATTCTTTCAATGGCAGCTGTAGTGTGCTGTCCTAATTCCTACCTAGACATTCTTTCTATTAGCCACCCAAACCTGAATGTTCCCATCTTGGAAAGCATATACATTATATAGTTTGATACCAGTTCAATGGCCATAGCTCTCATCCTATCAAATATTGTGATTTACAGTCAGTTGAAGTCCTTAAATTCTCTGCTAGTATCCTCCCTTGAACTCCAGCATTACAGCTCTCCCAAAGAGAATTAAAAGTATTTCACCAGCCCTGGTGGCGCAGTGGTTAAATGTCAGTACTGCAAGCCACAAGGTTGTGAGTTCGATCCTGCCCAGCTCCAAGGTTGGCTCAGCCTTCCATCCTTTCGCAGGTTGGTAAAATGAGTACCCAGCTTGCTGGGGGCATGTATAGAAATATTTTGAAATACATGCTATTTGTAAGTTGTTCGCCGCCTCAATCCATATGGAGAGGCGGGATACAAATAAATAATTAAATTTTAAAAAAAAGAAAAAAAAGAACACAAATCCCGTGACTTTATTCCAGGAACCAAGAGAATTAAAGTGGTCCCACAATGTTATATCTGCATATATAAAATACACTTTTGGTGCCCCCTATCTTTTCCCTACCTTTCTGCCAAGAGGGGACAAGCTGACCTGCGATAATCAACATAACTAGAAGATTTCTTCATTTCTTTGTGTTTGTCTCTTTGTATGATTCTTATCATAGAAAGTATTTTTCTTAGCACACGAAGAAATACTAACAAGTTATGAGGCAAAATTTATCCTTCCTGTTTCTGAGTACTGCAGCTACTCATCACAATAAATGAATAAATAAATAAAATCATAAAAGATAAGAAATGAAAGTGCTGTAACTGTTATTTGTATGAATCCTCCTTTCAGTTAGGGATAGCTCTTTTCAGACTGTCCTTATTGAGCAATGGTAAGGAAAATATTGTTTCTGCTATTGAGCTCCTCAATGGCATTATGTCCTGGGATATTTATGTAAATAAACAAAAAGGGCATTCTTCTGGCATCAGTAGACCGCAGGTTCCCCCTAAAATCCTGCACTTTGATTGTGTATGATTCATCTTGCTATTGTATCTTTGAATGAATTCTGTCAGCTTTAACCAAGTGGCTCCTGTTAAATTCAAAAGCCCTGAAGGCTCCCAGTCTCATAAATACAAAGTTATATTTATGGACAACTAGTGCAAAGAACAGTGTGAACGCTTCTTTGATACTTGATTCTTCAAGCATCTGTCACTAAGAAATATATCCAAACCAATACACTAAGAACAGTATACAGCTGGTCTTTTAGTCATCTCTTCACTGTTCAATACAATTAAAATAATAAGTGGAAACAGGCCTTAGCCACATATATGCAAGATATTCTGTTAAAACATAAAATCATCTAGCACAGAGCTGGAAATATTTAACAGTCCAGATGACAGCCACTGAGGCCATTTCCTCACTAGACTGTTATAGTGCTATTATTCCACTTTCTTTCTTTTTTTAAATAATTTTATTAAGTTTCACAAATAAAAAAAAATCATCTTAAAGTGTACTTTTACATGAAATATTCTTGTTCTTCCACTCTGATCTAGTTTTCATTTTCTGAATTTCTATTCACATACAAAATGTATGCATCACAATTCTATGTTCATCTTACATGTCTGATCTTGCATTTCCCTCATCCACTCATGTTATGTTACAGTTATCCCTCTTTTATTTCAACCATAATTCAGACATTTTCACTTGGCAGTTCCCAGCAATTACCCATTACAATTTGCCATTCTGCTTTTATCTGATCATCCGATTTCCCCTTTAATCTCTGAGAGACAATATCTGCATTTCTGTTTTCAATAAACGTCCCCCACCATTGTTCAATTGTGGGTATTTGCTGAGATTTCCACATTTTGGCATATTCTATTTGAGCTGTCGTCATCACATACAGTATAAATCTCCAATGTCTCTTAACACTAGTATTCTCAAGAACATTTGTCATGTTTAACAGATAAAATTCAGGGTTTTTTTTACAAATTAAACCTTCAGTATTTCACACATCTTTTTCTGTATTTCACTCCAATATTTTTTTGCCTTGGGACATGACCACCACATATGAAATATTGTTCCCACCTCTTTCTGACATTTCCAACACATTCCTGTACCTGTATTGTAAATCTTTTTTAACTTATCTGGTGTCATATACAATCTATGAAATAATTTGAAATAGTTCTCTTTAATATTCTGAGCCATTGTAAATTTCGGTGTCCTTCTCCAGCTCTGTTCCCATTCGTCTAATTGAATTGAATGTCCAATGTTCTGCGCCCACAAAATCATTGCACATTTCACAGTCTCCTCCTGTCTCTCCTGTATTAAAGTTTCTTGATATATATGGGCTAATAAATGAGGTGGATTATCAAAGATCCATTTAATCACTCCTGTCTTTTCTTTTGATTCTATTCCATAGATTTTCAAGTCCATCTGAAATCTCTTGTTTAACTGCCTATGCGGAAACCAGCTTAATGATAATCCTTCCTGTTCCAATTTTTCTCTTGATTTGATCTTATAAACATTTGTCATCGATTTCTCTAATATATCTTTGTATCTCAGCCATTTCTCTGATTCCGTCCATCTTCCAAAGAAAGCTTCTTGAGGGGATACCCACATGGGTAGTTGCCTTATGTTCTTACTCTTAAATTCATTCCATATTTTCAAAAGCGATTTTCTGATATAGTGATGCGAGAAATCTTTATTGGTTTTTGCTTTATCATAGAACATATAGGCATGCCATCTCATCCTCAACTCCGCTCCTTCCAGTGCTTGTATCTTGTAAGTCAATCCAATCTTTTAACCATGTGAATGCCGCAGCTTTGTAATATAATTGAAAATCTGGTACTCCCATTCCTCCTTGAGATACTTGGTCTGTCATAATATTCCATTTAATCCTTGTTTTTTTCCCTTGCCATATAAATTTAGCCAGGTCTTTCTTCCACTGTATGAAGGGCTTGCTGTTTGTTATTATGGGGAGACTTTGAAACAAAAAAATCATCTTTGGAAGTACATTCATTTTGATAGCCGCTATTTCTCCCATCATAGACAATTTCATGGGAGTCCACCTTTCCAAATCTTTAGTTATCTCTTTCCATTTTTTCTCATAGTTGTTTTAAAATAGCTCATTGTTTCTTTTTGCTATCCAGACGCCTAGATATTTTGCTTTTTGTACTTTATTAAATCCAGTTGCAAGTGCTAGTTCCTTCTCCTCCTTATCTGTCATGTTTTTCATTAGCAAAGCTGTTTTTTCTTTGTTTACCTTAAATCCTGAAAATTCTCCATATTCTTGTATTATTCCAATGAGATTTTGTATGCTTCTCTTGGGGTCTTCAAGAAACAGTTCCAAATCATCAGCAAAAGCTTTAAGTTTATATTGATATTTCTTGATTTGAACTCCTCTTATAACATTGTCTTCTCTTATATTATTATTTAATATCTCCATTGTCAATATAAATAGCAAGGGTGACAGAGGACATCCCTGTCTTGTCCCTCTGTTCAATTCAAACTGCTTTGTTCTGTCTCTATTGATAACCAATCGAGCTCTTTGTCAATTGTCAATTGCTTCAATCCATGAAAGAAATTTATCTCCAGCTTGCATTTGTTTCATTACTGTCTTCATAAACGGCCAACTAATCATATCAAAAGCCTTCTCCGTGTCCACAAATATCATGGCCGTTATTCCACTTTCAACATCCTATGGAATTCTGGGGTTTGCAGTTTAGGGAATGGCATCAAGGCTACTGAGAAGGGCAAGTCTTTGCCCTCCTATCTTCCTTCCCCTGCTGGACTAATTGAGCACTTCTTTTGCAGGTTTTGCTCAGGGCCTTTCTGCCCTACACTGTTATAGAACTATCATTCCACTTTCAACATCCTGTGGAATTCTGAGGTTTGTAGTTTACTGAGGCCAAAGAGCTCTCTGGATGGGAATTCTAAATGCCTCTCACTAAACTGCAAACTCCAGGATTCCATAGGTTGTTGAAAGTGGAATAATAGCACTATAACAGTTTAGCACGGAAATGGCCTGAGTTTTGCTGCCTCTGGGCTGAGGATGCAAATTCTTCTAAATGTTGATCTTGCAAGCAAGAATAAGTGATTTTATCCCTCTAATCCTTACTGTGAGAAAGTCATTGGAAATTGCAGAGTTTTCAAGGACTGTTCACAGTTCAAGACTTAGGCCATTTCTGCACTACACTGTTATAGTGCTATTATTCCATTTTCAACATCCTGTGGAACTCTGGGATTTGTAATTTACTGAGACCAAAGAGCTCTCTGGCTGAGAATTCCATATACCCCTCCTTAAACTACAGACTATAGAATTCCACAGGATGTTGAAAGTGTAATAATAGCACTATAACAGTGTAGTGCAGAAATGGCCTTTGTGCAAAAACAAATGCACATGACATGTGTGTGTGGAAGGGGTGCACAGAAAGTGTGACTTAGCCAAGATTCATGGAAGAAATTTGTACTCATATCCAGCTTTTTACTCTGGTGATAAGCAATGCAGTTCTATTCATTTCAACTCGGTAGTAAGTCCATACTGTTCAACAGGGATCAAGTTCTTCACCATTTTTTTTCGTAAAGAAATCAGTGTATAATTTAGCAATTTTTTTCTGCTGTGAGAAAGTCTTTGAAAACCACACAACATTTGAAATCTTTTCACAATTTATTCAGCACAAAATTCAAGTGTGCAGAAAAAGCAGCATTTCCCATGCAAGAACCAGCATTTTCTATTCAGAATGTGCTGTTTTCTATTTAGAAAGTGCTGGTTTCTGTGCAAAACAACCATGTGCAAATTTTGTGCAGAATAAATCCAGAACTGCAATGATTCCCATCAGCCCATAATTTTTCTCATCAGGTTTTCTTGACATTCAAATTCCCACTCCTAGTTATTTTAACAATTTTTCAAATAATTTTAATGTCCTTTCTACTTCTACAGTTCAGTTTTACTTACACCTACATAAGTGTTTGGACTGGATAATGATGCTCTAATTGCCTTTAATCATTCCAACCATCATTCAGATGGTTCTGAAATGATTCAGATTGCTCTATCTTAAATGTCATAGGAAGCAGGTCTGTTTGTTGTATATACTTCATTGCAAAGATTTTAGCAAGTTATCAGTTCTCATTGCTGCAGGTATACATTTGAAAGTGTGGTTCTGTGAGAAAATGAAGAAGCTTTAGCTATAGTTCTTTGTTTTCTTCTCAAGTACAAATTCACCAAGCTCCATACACCAGTTTTCATTCCTTTTCTGCTTACCCTTTCTGGTTTTCTGCCTCTCTTTAGTTCTCACAAAAACGATCAAATTTGTTCTTTGAAAAGAATGTGGATTTCTGTGTGTGCATATCAAGTACAAGCAGCTTTATTAAAAGATATCTGTTGCACAGAGCTGTACTAAGGGAGAAGAAGAGCGGGTAAACTTGTTATCCTCCCTGAGCTTTAGGGATCAGGCAAGGTTCATAAATCTAGCTAATAACAGTTGCAATAACAACAGTAATAATACGAATGGTTGGCCCAGAGGTGTGTGTTATCCATCCTAGTGGATTCGTCTATTCTAAATCTTTTGTTCCTTACCAGCTTTATAGAACAGAATTTTATTCACCGGTGAGACTGCATGAGGGTTTGCATTATCTTTCATAATTTATACTATAGAACAAGGACTATTCCTAGTGCTCGATTTACAATAACATCCAAATGAACTTTTCTCCCTAAAGAGAATATTTGAACACCATCTGTTTGGCTAGCAGCAAAGCAAAACCAGAGCAAAAGCAGGTCAGAGGAAAGCATCTTTATTCTTGGAGACATCTCCTCATTTTTGGCTTTCTGGAAATGTAGATTGATATGAAAATAATGTATTCCTACCTCCTGCTATAAGTCTCACAAGCTCCATCTCTTTCTGTCTAAATGATTAGGAGTTCACTCCCAAATGACCAACATGGCCAAGGGCCAGCTAAGTTGACATCAGGCCATCTGAAATTGTGCTGAATCCAAAACCTTTTCAACCTGAGGATGTTAGAAATCACTTAGAAGTAACAGAAAATTCTGTATTCTGTGCAAAAAGACCCACATGAAAATTTTGCTGAAAATCAGTTCTGAAATGCAAAGATTGGATATTTTGCAAATAATATTTCCATTCTTACAGTGCAACATGCACACAAAATGATGAAAGGGCATCAGATTCTCCATCTGTTCCCTCGCATAATTTTTAAAATCTTCATCTGATGCAGGTTTTACTTATTTCATTTAATGTATATCCTGCTTTATATCTTCTCAAGTTTTGAAAGCTTCGATAGAGTTTTCAAGCTTGTACAGAGCTCCCTGCATGGGAGAAAGAAAAGATGGAGGCACTGAGGTTCTTCTCTCTTGGCCAGTAAGACCAACCAAAGCTGTCAATTCTGTGTTCCTTGTCCTGCTTCATTCATCCTTCCTTGATGGGTAGAGAAAACAGATGGCTTCTGGGCAGGACAACTTGATTATCTGATAGTCTAGAAGCCTGGCCATCTCCAGACTGGCTTATTTAGGTACCTGAGCCTCCATTTTTGTGGCTGCTGCTATTGCCTGATAGAACAAAAATTTGGAAGGTTGAAAAATATATTTCCTTTTTGTATATTTATTAATCCAAAAAGGTGAATAACAGTCCAGGAAGCATGATTATCCTTAAGAATGAAGCATGTTCTTCAAAGACAAACAAAAATCCTCAAGCTTTTTTTTTAAAGAAAAAGAACCTAGACACACTAATTTTACACTACCACCTCTAAACTTCAGTTACATGTGATGAAAGTGTGGTCCACAGTGGGCTTGGGTTGGCTAATTGGCTGAAGCTGCCCAGCCCCATGGTAAGAAAAATGAGGCTCAGCATGAGTGACAGGTTAAAAATCACCCATTAAGCGTTCTGGCAGAGTCAGTAGTTGAATAAAAATCCAAGTATAGCTATTATATTGCATATCAGCCTCATAGATGGATAGGTAGACCGACAGATTGCAGTAAATACACAATATAACTAAAATGTATCATGACTGATTTGAAGTAACAATAGAATACTTGCAAAGGAGCATAAATAGATCATGATAACAGACAATGTAGTAAAACAACCTGAAACAACAGTAGAAGGAGTAATGACCCAACAGCAGACAGAATAATGACCCATCTTTAAAAACAAGCTTTTAATTTCCTTTGGAAAATCAAAGCAGAGATTCATACCAATGCACTTCTGTAGAATTAACGGATTTGGGTGAATGTAGGGAGTGCTCTATATTTTCAAGAAAGGAAGTAAGATTAAACTCCACCTCATTATGGCCCTTTTCGCACAGGCTTTCTGTCGCGCGACAGCCCCGTGAGCCTCGCGGGAATAGGAGCGTCGCTCTGCACGACACACTCCCACTTCCGCTGGGCTCACAGGGCTGAAGCGGCGCAATCACGGTTTTTTTGATTTTCGCCTCTAAGCGAAAATCACCCGTGCTCGCACAACGCTCCTAGCACCCGCGCGCACTTACCTCCTGTGCGGAGCGTTGGGGAGGCGGCTGGGTCGCGCTTCCTTCCCTCCACCCCTGCGGAAGGAAGGGGCGGGGCGGGGCGCTAGCGCAACGGAAGCAACAGCCTCCTGCTTGGCGCGTGTGCGTGGGGGGACGGACGTGACAGCCTCCTGCTTGGCGCGTGCGCGGGGGGGACGGACGCAACAGCCTCCTTTCTCGCGCGCGTGGGGGGACGGATGCGCTACCCTCCTGCTTCGTGGGGGGGGCGGATGCGCGAGCCACTGCTGCCTCCGGGAGGCTGCCGCTTCCCCGCTTATTCCTTTGCCTGCGGAAGGAACGAGCGGGGAAGCGGCAGCCTCCCGGAGAAGACTTCTTGCGCGAGCCGCCCTCCCCTGCTCGTGCGAGAAACCTTAATGCGAAAAGGGCCTATGTTTAAAGGTAGTGGCAGTGGGAAGCACTAAGAACCCAGCTTGCTTTGAAGAAGAGATGAAGGAGAACTGGCTCTGAAGCAAGGATGTGTAGAGTCAGTTCTTCAGATGCTGTTGGATTACAGTTCCCAACAACCCTTTCCAGAACAGTTGGTGGTGGAATTTGTAGCCCAGCAATGTTTGGAAATTTTCACTTTGCCCAGCCCATGTTCTAAAGGCAAGCCTCAGCCTGCCCAAACAGATGGCACAGTGATATTTGGATTCTTCTCCAAAAGTCACATTAATCTTCTTCACTTGCCCCACCTCCCTATGTGAGGGGCTGATTCTGCATGATCTCTTTTTGCTTCCCTAAAAAGGCACATGGCATTCTAGTTATTCTTTCATAGGCCACAGTCAACCTTTTTACTAGTCAAAACAGCTGTTGTTGGATTCATACCTGCTGGGTGTGGGGAGGCTCCACTGTGTTCCACCAGTGAGGTTAATACTCACTACGAGGGTATGGAAGAGGGCCCTCTCAGCGGTGGTACCCAGTTTTGGAATGTTTTCCTTGGAGACCTCATTGATGCCAATGTTGACTTCCTTTAGGCACTAAGTAAATAAAGGACTGTTTACTATAGCCTGTCATGGACCAGGAGTCAGTTTCTCCAGATGAACAGCAGCTTCAATGGAAGACAAGCAAATGAAAGCACACCAGGCTAGGAGGACAGTAGGCTAGGATGAGAGCCAACTGACTCCAGCTGTTTTATGGAAGGCAGAGGGTGGTGGTCTGATGCCTGAAACAACTTCTGTTTGCCAGCCCTTGCCTTTGTGTGTGCTATGTTTTCCCTGCCCTGCTACCTTCCTGGATCTCTGATCCTCAGACTGTCTGACCTTGTTGCTGACTGTATTCTTGAACTCTTGGACTAACTATAAAGTCAAAGCCTTTCACAGCCAGAATCTATAGGTTGTTGTGGGTTTTCCGGGCTTTGGCCCTTTTCACATGCAGTTTCTGTTGCGAGAGGGCCCCTTGAGCGTCGCGTAAATGGGAGTGGCAGTCTGTACGATGCACTCCCATTTACACGACGCTCAAGAGCTGGATGCAGAGTGGACGCGCACCTTTTTATTTTCGGCTTTAAGTCGAAAATGGTGCGCAGTCGCGCAATGCTCCTGGGGCCCGCGTGCACTTACCTGCTGTGTGGTGCGTCAGGCGAGCCAGGCCAGTTGTGCTTCCTCCCCCAGTGCAGCCTACAGCTCCCAGGCTGCACTGCGGAAGGAAGGGACGGAGCATTCACGCAACGGCCACGCGACCGGCAATCCAGCTGCGGGAGAACAGAGGAGTGATGTGGATGCCTCGCGCAAGAGGCTGCTTGCACAAATGACACCCCCCACCTCCGTGAGCAGGTAACATGCAGAAAGGGCCTTTGAGGCTTTGAGGCCATGTTCTATTAGTATTTTCTCCTGACGTTTCGCCTGCATCTGTGGCTGGCATCTTCAGAGGATCCTGGAATCTTCAGAACTCCTGAGCTGACTCTTTGACTATGCTCTACTGAACTGCTACATTTTCTCAGTTGTCTGTTGGCTCTGCACTCCATTTCCTCACAGTGGGCAGCCAGTGGTTATAATATAGCCTTTGGGCCTAATTGATTTAGTTCAAAATGCTCATGTGCATGGTCTTAAACCCACTGAACTTTCTAAACCTGTTTTAAATTGTTAACATGTTTAATATGTGTTAAATATATTTAAATTATTTTTATTGGACTCAATTGTTTTAACCTGTTTGTATTCGTATACTTGCATCACATAGGGCAGGTTAGAAATATTCTAATTAATTAATTAGAAATGAGTAATTAATTAATTGCTGGTTAACCTTTTCTGAATGCATGACCATTGCCAAAGCAGTGGCAGATCTTGCTTCACAAACCTTCCTTAACTAACTATTCAGGCAGCAGATTTCTCTCTTTCTTTTAAGGCATCTCAGGTGATCAATTATTAAGCAAACCTTTTTAAACATTACTATACTAGGTGTAAAATGTAATTATCTCTGTGTTTTGTAGCTTGTTGTGTCAATTATGTATGCTTTTTCTCTGTCCAGTATAAATTATTGGCACATCCAGATACTTCCTTTCTGCTTATTTATATACTTGTAGCTTTTGAAAAAGTGTGTAACATTAACTCTTAAAAGAGTAAGGGGCATGAATAGGAAAGATCCTGCCACTATGCAAATAAATCTTAAAATGTTAGCATAAACTCTTTCACTTTACACTATGTACTGATATGTATTATATTCATGTTGGGCTTGCCTAAATCAGTAAACTCTGTCTAGCAAGTAAGCTGTAAAGCATTTGAAATTCCTATTGTGTCTGCCCTTCAGCTTAAAAATTGCCTACTTTGAGGCTCTGATTATGTTCCTTTACACACACTCTCTCACACATACCTCCTGAAAAAAGTGCACAGAATTATGAAGCACTTGTAATTGGTGGTGACAAGCAAAGGAAAAGCTAAGGTGATATATAAATGGGAAATTTCATGTATACAAATCACTATTCAATCAAATTATTCCCTACTAATAAGCATATCCTATATGTCTGCCCTAGATCTACTCTGCTCCAAATTATTTATCTTCACTGCCTTGGTATAAGGCTCTCAATATGTTAAACTCTGGTTTTCAAGGAAGGCAAAATGGCACTGTAAGGGGCATTTGCAAAGAAGAGGGGAAAACAATAGTGCTAACCAGCTGGTACTGCATAGAAGTACAGACAAATTTGGTGAGTTCTTTCTCTCCAAATCCTGCTTCATTGCTACCAACATGCCTGCAGTCCTTACTTCTAAAATGACCTCTCCTCTTCCATTTTAAAAGCCTGAAAATTAGCTGTATGATTGCCTTATATTTGTGCTAGCCATAGTTGTAAACACATAGGCATAAAAGTTGGAGGGGTGCAGCTGGGCATTATAGTTTGGTGTGTCACTACAGCCCTCTGGTCAAGAATGTTAAATGCCCCTCTGTAAACTGCAGACCCCAGCAGTACATAGGATGGAACCATGCTAGTGAAAGTGGACTCATAGTGCTGTAACTATGTAATGTGAAAGAGACCTAACTGAGTCAACTGATTGATTGAAATGAGCAATTACAATCAATGTGAAAAGATAACTGCACTAAAGATGTGATTTTACAGACATCTTCTATTAAACTCAATAGGGCTTACTTTTGCTCACACCTGCTATGCCATATAATTGTTATATATATATATATATATATATATATATATATATATAATAGTAAGGAATCTAGCTAAAAAATTCTCCCAAATGCTTGTTTCAATCATAAGGCTTCCATGATTCCTTGGTGAGTTTTGACAATCAATGAATCTGAAGGCAAAATGGCATCTCCAAACTATGGAATTATACCATGCCATTTTGGCTAAATGTTCATAAATGGACTTGAGATATGGCCATGATTAAAGTAGATCCATTGAAATTAATGGCACTTAGCTAGTCATGACTATTCTAAGTGACACTGATGCCATTTGGTCTACTCTAAGAATGATTAAGCCTGGATTCAACCCTTAATACTGAACCTCAAACAGTATTTTGATATTCCTACATATTGATTCAAATTTACCCTCAAGTCATAATTTCTATGTAACCTGTTTAGGTTTTTATTTGACACCATATGCAGCAATTTTGTAATGGATTGCTTCTTAGATTTCAAGATTATCCATCAAGTCATGACATTTCAGCATATAGTGAAGAACCTCAGAAAGGCCTGTGAATGATTTGAAACAATGGTTATGCTTTTAGCAGACTGCTTTAGCTAAGTCATTTGGTAGCTTTTTTATAGTGTGGTACATTAAAGTACATTTAATAATAAGTTCTTAATCAATGCTGATAGAGCAAGCTTGATTTGACAATGCATGCTGTTAAATGCATGTTGGGCAGCTACTGTTAAGCAAAGAGAAAAGCAAGAATGGGCAGGCTGGTCATATTTTTGGCTAACTGCCCTCAGGAAAGGGAAGGGAACATAAATCTTCTGAATGTATACTCAGAAGTAATTGAAATAATGTACCATATTCAGTGACACTTACCCTCTAGTATGGCTTGAATCCTGTTCTTAGTGCTGATCAGAACACAGCCAATAAATGAGTTGAATTTAGCCATATATTTATTGACTCACCATTCAAGGATTGATGCAGTCAGCCTACTCTATTTGGGACTAACCAACAGGATTCTAGCCTTAATGTTGCTATACTTTCAGAAAAAGTAGGAGAGTTATTGTTGTGTGATTTCAAGTCATTTCTGACTTATGGCAACCCTAAGGCAATCCTATCATGAGGTTTTCTTTTTTTCTTTTTGTATGTTTGTTCCATGTTTAATTATAAGTAAATAAATAAATATCAGTGCAGGATAACTATAGGGTTATCTTTATTATTTGCAGGAACTGTTTGCTGACTGTGACAGACCCTGTGACAGACCCACTCAGCTGAGATTTAAGAACAGCCAAAACTTTTCTGCTTGTCATGTGCAGGACTACCACACATGACAGATTTTTCTTAGTGCAGGTTATGGAGTTCCACCCCAAGTCTAATTATTCCCCATCTTTCATCTTTCACTGTTCACTTGAAATATGTTTATTTCTATAAGCTTTTAGGAAACAAGCAAATGTTTAAAATGTCATTTCTGCTTTTTAATTTTTTTTTCATTTATTGTATTCATAGCCTGCCTTTCTCCTAAACAGGACTCAAGGAGACTTTTATTACTTTTATTGTATTTTAGCACAGTATACTTCACATTATCTGATGTGGGAGACCAGCAATTCTTTTCCTCATGTGCCAAGGAACAGTAACCTATGAGCCCATTGTTTATAATTACTCCTTTCTTTCCTAGAAACTCACTAGTGACTGTAAGCCTAAGGCCTGGGGACCATGGACCATTGTTGGAGCACGTATTTGCAATTTATAACTTCAGATATTTGTAATTTCAGACATGTATACTTTGCATACTTAGGTATTCATTATAACCAGTTTAACAGTGGATTTTTAATGTAAGATAGAGAGTCACCTTGTATGGGTGCGACAAAGCCTGCTTTTTCTCCTCACAGACTGGTATGGCAGCTTCTTTCTGCCCTCCGCCAGTCTGCTAAAGCCCCTTATTACTTTATACACAGCTCTGCCTTTCCCTTTAAATCACTGCCTTTGTGTAAAAAGAGTAAAGCCTTTCAGATGTTATGTAGAATTATGTAAGGATTTATGGTAGTGTGCCTCTGTTTGGTTAGAAAAGCAAAATTTATAAAAGTATACTATAATCTTTATTTAAATAACAAACAGAATAAAGTATTGGTTTTCATATATGTGTCCAAGCTCAACAAAACTTCAGAATGCATTTAAACAGTTTCTATCTCTCTATATCAGCATAAAGGCACAGGTCTGTCTCACACACAGCCCTCTTGTTACTATGGTCCAGACATACCCGGTGATAGCACTAGATATCTCTTGATATCAAACTTATTTGGCCTTCACTTGACCTTTCTCTGCCACTGCTCCACGTGTTTGCGAGGCCACCGGACAAGCACGTAAACAGGCGTGGCCGGTTAATGGTTGGACATTCCAATCCCCACTTAGGCAGGCAGATTAACACCACTCCGATGCTTCAGGGACCTCTTTTGCAGACACACCTTGCTTAAGCACGACTTTACACAAAGACGCTCGGCCTCAAGCCGGCACTCTTGTAATGCTAAGCCATTTACATACTGGCTACTCTATTGTTAAATCTGTGCCAAGATGATCATGTAAAACTTGACCTTTCCCAAAGCCTTGTCCCGCTCCAAACTTGCATTGTTCTCACTGAGTATGGCATGGCCTGTAGGCACCCTATAAAAAGCCCCTGATTCCAAGTCCTCCTCGGACAGCTTGGATTCAAAAAGAATTGATTTCTCTTCTGCTCCCTCTCTAAGCTTTCTCTGAGAAAACATCCCCTCTTTCATTCAACCCCCCCCCCAGACTGAAAACTCTAGTTGAATGACTACTCCTGGGCCTAACTCCCTGAAATCCGACTCCCAAAGCAAATCAGTGTGCCTGCCATGTATGCATTTTTTCCCCACTTGTCATGCACAGGACAACCCCTTCTTTACACTAAAGGGGGTGGACTTCTTTCTGGAGTGGCCATTCTGGTTGCATGGCAAACTGTTGCTGAGTGGCTTCTACCACTAAGGATACCACTCTCCCTAGAGTCCATCACAATGAGGCATAAATCTTACTGCCAGGGATGATGAGATGAATCCAGAATTTTCTGAATCCGGATCTGAATCTCTGGAAGATTCTGGGAATCCACGAATCTCCAATCTTTTGAATCTTTTTCTTTAAAAAAAAAAGGGTTTAAAAAGCAAGGGAAGAAGGATAATCTTTGGCAAGATGCACTCTCTCAGCCTTAGCAAAGGCCCAGGCAAAGGCAAACCTCCCTCTGAACAAATCTTGCCAGGACAATTTCATAGTTTTGCCTCAGGATATCGCCAGATTGAAAATGACATGAAGGCCCTTTCTACACAGGCATGAAAATGTGGATTAATCCCACATTTTTCTGACTGTGTAAACAGGGCCACTTACAGAGACAATCCAGGTCAAAACTGGATTTTCTTTGCATAGCTCCTTTAAGCATCCTGGAGTTTGTAGTTTGCTGATGTACCAGCACACTTTGGCAGAGAAGGCTGTTACACCTTGTAAAACTACAAAGCCCAGAATTGTGCATGAAAGAGCTTTGCAAGGGAGCTATGAAAAGGAATCTTTCAGCTGTCCTTGAAATCTCAAGACTGTACCTTCCAGTCAAGTGCTGAACTTAAATATTAAATGTTCAATTTAAATATATTAGAATACAACCCTAGATGTAATTTCTGAACTTTTTAGTAAAGGCCGTTATTATTTCAAGGGAAAAACTCACCTACTTGACATCTCCCCTTGTGTGTTTGGTCTCCCAGGTTTTCAGGCATCCTGGTCTCCCATGTTTTCAGGTGTCCTGGTCTCCAACAAACTATTTGTTTGTTGGATTCAAAAGATTTGATTTACCTATTTTGACACAAGGATTCAGATTCACAAATCTCAAATCCTTGCCCAATATTTGAGGATTCAGCTGGCCCATTCCTACTCACTACAATCACCACCACTACTACCTGTACTGTTCTCCCAACCCCCTGGCATATCCAGGAGTCACCTAGCAAACAGAAAACATAATATGTAAGGTGGCAAGCCAAAAATCTTCCCAAGGAAAAAAGTTTTTTAAAAATATGAAAAAAATAACATGAATACAGTATAGTGTATAACATACCAGCACATAAGTACAGTTTGGCTTTCAGATTTCTAACACGATTTGGAGAGCTTGGAAACTAAGAAAAACACCAAAATGGGTTGAGCTTGTAAAGGGACACAATATTCACACAGAAGGCATAACAGACATTTTTATAGAGCTACCCAATTACTTGGAATGTAATTGGACCTCAACAAACAGTATTCCAACCAAATAAGATAAATGAAATGAAAATACCTGTCTGGCTTCTGGTAGGGAATGCAGCACGTTATGACTCCATTATGCCAGAGTTTCATTTTGATGCTTCATTTCTCCTTGGGCTGCTCATCTGCCTTATGCATATTTTAAATAGTGTGGTATGGCCTCATATTAAACAAAAATTTAATTACCTCAGTCTAATCAAGTATTGTAGCTCACTTTTTCTCTCTTGGAAAGAAAGTTCGTAGATGCTCATAGCAGAAATTTCATCAAAAACTCTTTGAGATCTTATAGGCTATTTTTTCACAGCTCCAGTCCTGGCCAATGGGAGGTTTAGATTCAGATTTGAAATTGCCATGTGTTAGGGTGCATGCACAATATCTACTGTACATATTCAAAGTTCTTACTGTATTGATTGCTTGTGGGTTCCATACACATATTTAGTCTTAGGTGGATCTTAACTTCATTATTTTACTTTTGACTGCATTCCTAAAAATTGTGACTCCAAAAAGATCTGGTCCCAGCATCCACAGACTGTTTGGAAGTACATCTTAATGGATTCTCACCTTCTTGAACTCTGTCTTCAAAGTTCTTTTCAACTTTACCATACTTGTTGACTTTTAGTCTTATGCCACTACTTTGGGCTACATTCCCAAGCAATCCAACTCAGAAGACCTGGTCCCAATGTGTTCCTAGCTCCACACCATTCACAGGTAACTTGTATCAGTTTTATGTCCTCTAGAACTCTAATTTTGTCACTCAGCTCACTTACAACAGTTACCAAGGATGAGACAAAGCAGCACACACTTAAACAGAATGGTACCTTGATGGTTTTGCTTGTTTCAATTATAGCAACTGTTGTTATAATATGGCAGAATGATGTATGCATGAATGCTATCACAAGAGAAGATGACATTGGTACAAGTAATAGCAAACCAATGTGTTTAAACCAGAGTGGATAAGGTATAGCTCTACAGATGTTTTTGGATTGCAGGTTCCATTAGACAATGGTAGAGGCTAGCTACACAGTTAATGGTGAGCAATATGGGAGTTGTAGATTGAGCACTGTTGTTCAGGTTCTATTTTTGGACTCATGTTTTTTCTACATTTTAGAGTGTTGGGGACAAGAAAAAAGTCCACCAAGGCCAGGACATGAAATTTTGCAACAGTTGGTTTATGAGCACCATCTGCTCATTTCTTCTGCTTTGAAGGACAAAAGGACAAAAGGAGAGGTTAAGAAAAGCTAAGCATGTGTTCTTGAAGATTATATGTAGGAAACTTTTGAGAAGGGCAAGCTGAACTAATGAATTTAAGGAATGTTTGAAGATAACGCAGGATTTATAATGTTCCACCATTATCTCCTATCAAAATAAACTTTGAAAATAAATCCTTATGTCTGAGTTGTACTCATCTGACTAGGAAATAACACAGAACAAAGATAGCAGAATAAAGAAATGTTATTTATTTTTTTAATTAATTTTGTTAAGATTAGACAGATAGATAGATCTTTGCATCTTTTTTTTGATATTGTTTTTGGTGTTTCCTTCACATACGCCAGCTGCGCCCCTTCCTGGACTTGGAACACCTAAAAACAGTGGTACATGCGCTGGTAACTTCACGGCTTGATTTCTGTAATGCGCTCTACATAGGGCTACCCATGTGCTTAGTCCGGAAACTTCAATTAATTCAGAATATGGCAGCCAGGTTGGTCACCGGAAGATCTAAAACTGACCACATAACAGCTATTCTGAAGTCTTTACACTGGCTGTCTATTAGTTTCTGGGCACAGTACAAGGTGTTGGTTCTTACCTTTAAAGCCCTTCATGGCTTGGGGCCAGCCTACCTGCGGGATCGCCTTCTCCCATATAATCCGCCCCACACTCTAAGGTCCTCTGGGAAGAATTTACTGCAGCCAGTCAGAACTAGGTTGGCTGCAGTTACCCAGAGGACCTTTTCTTCTGTCGCTCCTAAGTTATGGAATGGCCTGCCGGAGGAAACCCGGCACATTACCAGTCTTGACTGCCCTGGTGGTGCAGTGGTTAAATGCTAGTACTGCAACCATAAGGTTGTGAGTTCGATCCTGCCGGGCTCCAAGGTTGACTCAGCCTTCCATCCTTCCGTAGGTCGGTAAAATGAGTACCCAGCTTGTTGGGGGCAATTAGCTAAAATACATTGTAAACCGCTTAGATAACACTCAGTTGATAAGCGGTATAGAAATAAATGCTATTGCTATTTAAAAAAGCAGTCAAGACTGTTCTCCTCCAACAGGCCTTCCCAGACTAGCGTTTCACCGCCTCTCATCATTTGTCTCTTTGTTCTAATTTTGTTTTTAATTTGTTTTTAATAATTAATGTGTTTTAGGGGGATAGAAGGGTTGGTGGGTGGGGAGGATGGGGTACATTTTAATGTTTTAATGTATTTATATATATTTTTTGTAATGCCGCCTTGATCCACTGGGAGAGGTGGGATAAAAATAATTTTATTATTATTATTATTATTATTATTATTATTATTATTATTATTATTATTATTACATTCCTTTAATTCTATTTTTTAAAAATCTGCCAATTCATACTGACCACTTGTTTTCTGTGCTAGTGCCTAATTTCTAAAGCTAAAGAATCTCAAGGTCATTGTTTCCACTAAATTCTTTAAGACAGTTCAATGGGAAACAAGTGATCATTGGAAGAGGGGGCAGATAATAATTGGATTCTCCAGTCCAGACGTCCTACATCTAATGTCAGAACAAGGAGAAAGGTTCACTTCCAAGTGCCATGTTTTATGATAGCCCAAAGTGATATTCAGGATGATGTGGTGATTTCAGGGATGACACAGGATAAATCTTATAATTCATCTCCCAAAAGGAATTGTGCCTCACCCATAGACTTGGAGCCTTTCACACTATGCAGTCATAGTGTTATGATTGTACTTTAAACATAAGTTCCAATATTTGTTTTCTTTCTTTCTTTTTCCTTTTTAAAGAAAACCTCAAATTGTAAAGGAACCAAGAATTAAAGTCCTTGGGCCCAAGACTGTCTAAAAACGTTTTGCTGTCTGAGGGAAAAGGACAATATGGTGTCTGTACAAAAATCAAGCTTCACTTGAATCTTGCTTCAACAATTGCAAGAGGAAATCACACTCCAGTGTACTGAAGAGGAGCAGAATAGCATAGAGGCTTCACAGAAGAGCAGATGGTATATGTAGCTGTAGCCTTGAAAACCCCATTACTCCTCCCCAACAGCAAAGCGGGTGCCCCATTTCACCAAGTGATGGACCTAGCCCTGTATCAAATAGATACAGGGCTAGGTCCATCACTAGGTGAAATGGGGCACCCGCTTTGCTGTCTGATATTTGGCAGACTTCATTCCCTCAGAAGAAGTTGGTAAATACAATCCATTTCTGACAACAATAACAGAAAGTCCTGATGGCATTTTTGATATTCCCCCATTTTAATTTACTGAGAAAGCTTTGGAAAGTTAGTGAGGCCAAGCTTAGATTCACACCAAAGATTCCTGTCTAGTTCAGCCTTTGAAATGAAGTCACGCCCTACTCATTCCAACAGGAAGAGCTCTAAACCACTCTCCCCCCTGCCCCATGTGTGCATAAGAAGTAGAGAGATTAGAATAACCAATCTGGTGCCAATGCACTTTGATCTTTAAGCAAAGCAGTCAGGTTAGGTTTAGTTGGTAAGTATAATTCTGTTTACTTGAGTACCACCTGAATGCATTCAGTGCCCACCACCATTTCCAGTAGACCCTGCAAAGCTCACACATGGACATCTTTTTTAAAACCATATATCCTAAATACTCTAAAGGCACTAGATCCTGCCTGATCTTGGAAGTTAAGCAGGATAAGCCTTGCTGGATGAGAGGGTGGGAGACCACCAACTGGATGGGAGACCACCAATGAATACCAGGTGCAACGTAGGCTATATTTCAGAGGAAGGAACTGACAAAACCAACTCTGAGTACTCCTTGCCTAAGAAAACCCTATGAAATTCACAGGGTAACCAAAAATGGATGAGCAACTTGAAGGCACATACACTCACAGCCATATAGATTCCCTGGTTCATCTTTGCCATCCTTGTCTGATGGTTTTAGAATCTATCTACCAGCCCAATTTCAGACACTTCACCTGCCTTGACATTTTTAGGGCTTGTCTACTTAATCTGGAACCTAACTACAGGGATCACACAACTCCCATGGTGCAGCAACTCCACTGGCTCCAGTCCATTTCTAGGCATGATTCAAAGTGCTAGTGAGGACTTTTTAAACCTTATACGGCTCAGGTCCATATAGAGTTTGAAGGACTGTATTTGAAAGGCTGTACTCTCTCCTATGAATCAGCCCAGGCTCTGAATCTTCTGGAGAGGCCGTTCTTTCTCTCCCATCACCCTCACAGGTACACCTGGTGGGAACACAGAAGTGGGCCTTCTCAGTGGCTGCCCTGATGTGGGAAAAAAGCAGGGCATAAATAAAGGAAGAAGAAGAAGAAGAAGAAGAAGAAGAAGAAGAAGAAGAAGAAGAAGAAGGAGGAGGAGGAGGAGGGAGGAGGAGGAGGAGGAGGAGTTGTTGTCTTGACAGTGGGCCATTTTTTCATACTATGTAGTTATATTACCATGATTCTACATCAGCTGCCATGGCTAATGTAGAATCATACCTAATGTATACATACATTACTACCAAATGTAGTTTAGGGAGGGGTATTTTGAATTATCAGTCAGAGAGCCCTAGTATTTCCTCAAAATACAGAGACCAGGATTGCATATAATGCAGTTAAAAATGGTATCAGAATGCTATAAATGTGTAGTATGACAGGACATCTCATTATTTGCCTCTGGTTCTTTGGACATCAGGTTGTCTGTAGTAGAAATGCACCTGTCTTTGAGTGTGGACTTAACCTGCCAACTGCATAAACATTTAGGAAAGCATGGGCCTAAAGTGACATTGAAATTATAGAAAATCACATAGGGAAAAGAAAAGGGAAAATTATTCATGTCACTGTATGATATTGCATACTTAGTTACTTAAAAAGTACACCTAAAAGTGGACAAGGATGGAAATGTTTTGTAATTATAAATGAATTGTGGTAAGTAAAAAATCATAAAAGTCAGATTCTACATATTACAAGAAAAAAGATGAAGAATAATGAAATCAATTCGGAACACCAATTATGAAGTCCTTACATTGGCTGCCTATTAGTTTCTGGGCACAGTACAAGGTGTTGGTTCTTACCTTTAAAGCCCTTCATGGCTTGGGGCCAGCCTACCTGCGGGATCACCTTCTCCCATATAATCCACTTCACACACTAAGGTCCTCTGGGAGGAATTTACTGCAGCCAGTCAGAACTAGGTTGGCTGCGGTTACCCAGAGGACCTTTTCTTCTATCGCTCCCAAGCTATGGAATGGCCTGCCAGAGGAGACCCGGCATATTACCAGTCTTGACAGCTTTAAAAGAGCAGTCAAGACTGATCTCTTCTGACAGGCCTTCCCAGACTAGCATTTCCATCACCTCCCATCTATTGCCCTGTTGCCTTGCTAACAGCAATTGATGAATTGTTAATTGCTGTGTATTTTAAGGGGTTGGTTTAGGTGGGTTGGTGAGTGGGGAGGATTGGGTATGTTTTTAATGTATTTAATGTTTTATTGTTGTTCGCCGCCTCGATCCATGGAGAGAGGCGGGATAGAAATAAATTTATTATTATTATTATTATTATTATTATTATTATTATTATTATTATTATTATTATTAATCTTAAAAAATCAGTGTTTTTTCATCTAAAATTATTAGCAAAGGTAACAAATCACATTGTGCTTCTGCATTTTGTTGGTAGCTGCTGAAACATTCCTATTCAATTTAATTATGTTATTTATTTAAAGTGCTCTCTGGGAACCCCATTTTGTTTCTAGTTGTTCGTACAAAAGAGAACATAGCATGGTTGTTTACTGGTGAGCTCTTAACTGCAGTTATCTGTTGCTATGCGACAGGATCCAGCACCAGTTGCAGGCATTTTCAGTGATTCCGAATAGAGTGGATTTCTAAACTGTACTTTCACCTTAAAGGAACACAAACTTATATTTACTTTTAAAAGTTGGACTTCTGAATATCTGTAAAAAGTAGATGGATCAGATATTAGACTCTATGATGTATTTCCCATGAGATTCAAGTCACAAAACTAGGAAAAGATGGTTTACGGTTGTACTAGAGGAGTGTTTTTAGGGTAAGAGTTTTTCCTCTCTTTGAATTGAGATTGTTGTATTTCCTTCCATTTAAAATGAAATGGGTAACTGCAAAGGAGCAATTTACTGGAAATCTTATAAAGCTGCTAGGAATTACAAGGGAAACAAAGACTATAAAATCTGAAACTGAAAAGGCAAAGCTCTCTATGCTGAAACCTTCAGTGCTGAAACCTCCATCACTGAAAAGTGAAATAGATAAATAGTTTAGATAAAGAGGCTAAAACTAGATTGTATTTGAAAAATCATCCTTAAGAACCGAAGAAGATATATGATAGGAGTGGGAACTGAACACCATCCAGATGTTGAACTGCAAATCCCACCAGACCTAGGCCATTTCCACACTAGCTTGTTATAGCACTATTATTCCACTTCCAACATCCTATGGAATCTTGGAGTTTGGAGTTTAGGGAGGGGCCTTAAACCATGCCGGAAACCATGTTTTTCAAGTTTTGAAAAACACTGATAAGAAGAATTGTGGACTGATGAGAATCTTCACTGTTTGGGCCTTATTCTGTGCAAAATTCTCATGTAGTTGTTTTGTGCCGAAATCAGCATTTCCTGAATGGTAAATAGTATTTTCATGTGGAAATATTAATTCCCAAATAGAAAATGCTGTTTTCTGTGCATACAGTGCTGTAACTTGAGGAATAAATTTATTTGTCACAAACTTACTTATTGTATACTTTAAACTTTGTTGTATACTTTATATTGTAAATTTGTCTGTATAAAATTTAAAGAGGGTAGGTGTGCATAGAAAACAGCATTTTATGCACTCAAAACAGCATTTGCTGATCAGGAATTAACATTTATACATTAAAATATTATTTTCCATGCAAACAATGCTGCTTTCTATGCAGAAAATATTGTTTTCTTTACTGAACAACTCTATGGGAATTTCACTTTTTGAAGACTTTCTGCAGCAGGAAGAAAACTGCTGAAGTTACTAATTGTAACCATCTAGATGAAGCTTAGTATCTGGAGGGATGTACAAACTAAGATTTTACAAGAAGAAGCTAATTTTTCGGAAGCTTTGGGCCTTTCCTCACTACACTGTTATATCTATGGAATCCTGGGGTTTTCCGCTTAGGGAGGGGCATTTAGAATTCTCAGCCAGAGAGTTCTTTGGCCTCAGTAAATTATAAACCCCAGAATTCCACAGGATGTGGAAAGTGGAACTATAACAGTATAGGACAGAATGGCTTTTTATTAAATGAAACATAAGTGACCCCATAGAACTCACAGAAGTGGCGCACGCACACACACACACACAAACACACGTACAGAGCAGTTGAGTTTTCCTTGGGGCAACTATAAAACTATACTTTTTAATAGTTACTGAGAATTCCTCCCTCATTCTCTTTTAACGAAAGGCAGGGAATATCTTTCTTGTTTATTGTTCCAGTTAAGATGCTTACCTTGTCACAGGGTTTTGCATTTAGCAACACAAGAAGAGGAACTTCCTCTTCCTGATGCCTGCCTAGAACGGGCATTTGTGCTGGTTTATGCTGATCTAAAATCTAGCCTGATTCATGTGCCTACAAGGAACTAATATACATACAGATGTTATTGTATTATGATAAAATTCTTATAAAAAGGCTGTGGAAGTTACAGACATTTGTTTGATCCTGATGATGAGGATAGGATGGAGATGATGATGACATTGTTCTGAGGTTGTGGTTTTGATTGATATTAAAAAGAAATAAACCTACCTTAGTTGCAACCTTAGTTGCTGAGAGAAATAACATATATTTTAGCTTCTGCACTCGGTATACAGTATTAATAACATGTATTAGTAGCATATATTTTAGCTTATTTGTATAACATATATTTTAGATATATGTACACATAGATTCCAGTATATTTTGTATTTTGGCCTCTTCAATACACTGTGTGTAAAGTAAATTGCATTCCAGAAATTTTAACAGAACAAAAGAGGGCCTCTTAACCTTCGATCTTTAGGGTGGCTTGTGTGTTTCAGACCTTGTTGATAGCAACATACCAGACAGGACAAGGCTATAAGGAGTAAACTGATTGATAGGGACATACTAGACCAAAAAGGGGTACTTTGAAACTGCTGATGTGACTCCTTGAATGTAACATGAGAAATAAAGATACAGGAGGGGAAGACATGGGCAGTTCGTGATCATTTCTTTTAAGGAAAACTGTAAATAAGAGTAGTGGGCACTAAATAGTGGGGAGGGGAAAATGTAAACTGAGGCAGGACTTAGGCAAACCTGATAGGTTGTAACCTTTGGGGTACTATCCAATGGGATCCCAGAGAAGGGAAAACCTGCAACAGGGACAGGTAATAAAAACATTTTGTATTCAATTCTGGGGTGTGTCCTTCTCTCTGGGGAACACCCGTTTCTGCAGAAATGTACTTTTAATAAACATTAATGCTTTAGCCGATCCTGTGCTAAATTGTTTTATGAGTCTTTTCAGCTATTTCTCACAGTTGCACCCTCATCATGGTGCTAAAATAAGGCCTGAAGTGCATTTTAAATCTTCAGATCGTTGTTAAATGTTTTAGACAATGGCCATTTCCACATTATACTGTTATACTGCTATTATTCCACTTTAAACATCCTGTGGAATTCAAGGGTTTGTAGTTTACTGAGGTCAAAGAGCTCCCTGGCTGAGAATTCTAAAGGCTCCTTCTTGAACTGCAAATACCAGGATTCCATAAGATGTTGAAAGTGGAATAATAGCACTATAACAGTGTAGGGCAGAAATGGCCAATATCTTGCTCAGGTCTAAGATTAAGGCCCTTTTCGCAGCGCCGGCGCTTGCGTGACGGAGGAGGGTGGCTTGCACGACAACCATCTCCCGAAACGCAGCCGCTTCCCCCACCTTCTTACCGCACCTGGCATCTTTTCTTGCGATGGGCGCTCTTCAGCCATGCCCCCAGCTTCCGCAGCGCTCCCTGGGAGCTGTAGGCGGTGCTGGGGGCGGAAGCAGGGAGGAAGCGCGACAGGCTCGCCTGTGACGGTGCTCTACACTTTGGTAAGTGCAAGGCGCCGCTGGGAGCCTTGCGCGAGCGCCGTTTATTTTCGGTTCCAGACGAAAATAAAAAAATACGCGCTCGCACAGCGTCAGCCCCATGAGCGCCACGGAAGTGGGAGTGCGTCGTGCAGAGCGATGCTCCCACTCCTGCGAGGCTCAGGGGGCTCTCGCATGACAGAAAGCCCATGCGAAAAGGGCCTAACAGATGAAACAGTAACATCCTCCATGTAAACAAAAGTAGATCTGTGAAAGTAATAGGTTCAGTCCTTTTATGGGGGAAAAAAAAGGTCTTCATTTAGACTATTGTCAGAAAAAAAAAGTGCACCAGTGAATCTCACTGCCAGTTCTTGGAGAGGGGAAAAGGAGGGAAAGAAAAGGACCAGCTGAAACTCAGTCACCTCCACAAAAATTCACAGCCTGCATGCAAAGAGTGCATTTTATACTGTTTTTGGATATTGTGAGTTGTATGGACTTTTTTTTTTAATATCATTTTATTAAAGTTTCACAATTAAAACAACCATTTATTATTGCTATTTCACATGAATTATTTCTTGAATCTTCCAAACTGATCTAGACTTCATTTCCAAAATCTCTTAACATTGTTATATCATTGTACTGCATTTTCCAGCCATTTTACACGTTAGTACATAGCATTTCCATTACCATAGTCCTGCTTCATGATATCTGCCGTAATCATCACAATGAAATTTTTCCACATATTACCATGAATTATAGACTTCTATCAAAGGTCACCCAGCAATCACCTACAATTTGCCATTCTTTCTGAATTTCATCATCTGATTTCCCATTCAGTCTTTGAGAGACTATGTCAGCGTTTTTATTTTCAATCAAGGTGGCCCACCATTGTTCTATTGTAGGTATTTGCTGTGTTTTCCATACCTTAGCGTATTCAATACGTGCAGTTGTTATCATATATAATAATATTCTCCAATATTTCTTTATATTCACACCGTCTACTAAATCTGTCATATTTAACAAATACAATTCAGGAATCATAGGAAATTGTAGCTTCATTATTTCACAAATCCTGTTATGTATCTCAATCCAATATTTCTTGACCTTTGGACATGTCCACCATGAGTTGTATGGACTTTAACATGTTTTGCCCTGTTAGCTTTTGCTAATCAATTGGTTTGGTGTTATAAAAGCCAGCTGAATGCAAAATTAGTTGAACTGAGCTCTGTGTGTCTTGATGACGACTGCTGCCTTTTGCAGTCCTTTTTGCTAATACTCTTTCTTTTTATCTTTCTTTTCCTCTTTTTTTCTTTAAATAATATTTTATAATGTGGAGAAGATATTGCCAGGCATTTCTCAGTATGGGATGATAGATGAAAGGGAAAGATGTTCAAAATGTTGTATTAAATAATTCAACATGATCCTTTGAAAGCACTGAACTTTTTTTCCATATGGCAATTTGCAAATGTTATGATTTTAAAATTCTTTAATGTGGCTATTTATTTATTTACTTCATTTGTGTTCCACCTCTCCGTCTCTCTTTCTATAGGACCCATCTGTCTATAGCTAGATAATGTCCTGTTACTGAATAAAATGGTGTGAAACATAAAGCCTGAATACTAGTAATAAAAGCACTCCTATCTTCCACAATAGTTGAGAAATTTCTATGGTTACTGGCTAGAACAGAATGGGAATTGTGTGACCCTCCCAATGTTGCTGAACTACAAATCCCAGCATTCATCATCATTAGTTATGCCTCTGATTAGAGCTGATGTTCAACAAAACATGGAGAGCTGCATGATTCCCCTGTGCTAAAGCCACAGCCCCTAACAGCTATCTCTGGTGTTCTAAAGTAATTTAAAGAAATCATACAATTAATTTCTCTTTCCAATAATAAAGCTGTAACTAAGGCCATTTCTACACTATACTGTTATAGTGCTATTATTCCACTTTGAAAGTCCTATAGAACCCTGGAGTTTGCAGTTTAGGGAGGAGCATTTAGAATTCTCAGCCAGATTGCTCTTCAGCTTTAGTAATCTACAAACTCTCTACAGGATGTTGAAAGTGGAATAATAGCACTATAACAGTGTAGTGCAGAAATGGCCTAAGCTACAGTACAAATGCAATTGTATAAGGGATCCCTTCATTCCTTATATGGTATAACTGTAATCTTTTAGTTA
The DNA here is from genome assembly GCA_948474755.1 of Ctenosaura bakeri. Taxonomy (NCBI): domain Eukaryota; kingdom Metazoa; phylum Chordata; class Lepidosauria; order Squamata; family Iguanidae; genus Ctenosaura; species Ctenosaura bakeri. The sequence continues at coordinate 86,740 of CAOLHI010003938.1, read as the reverse complement.
CGTTTATAGCTAAAAGGAGTACTTATGGTGTAGCAGAAATACCACCTAGTTAAAGCGCTGGCCCATGCAGCTGCCTCACTCTCTTTTTTAATGGGTGTTGAGTACCAGCGAGGTGGGTAGGAGAAAAGTACATTTTGTTTTGATCTAACTAAAAGTATCTATTTTAGTTAATTTTAAAAAACATAAAAACAAAATTTAAACAAAAAAAAAAACAAAAACAAAATTTATCTACCCCAGGAGCTTGTAAACATAAATGTAAATAAATACTTTTTAAAGTTGCACAGCCACTCTCTAAAAAGCCTTTACTTTAATATCCTTCAGTTCTCAAAAGCCCATTGGAATTAAAAGACTTTACCTGCAAACAGAAGAAGAGCAAGAAGCATTGTTCCAGAGCCTAGAAGCAACCATCCAAAAGGCCCTGTCTCACATTCCCACCAGTTATTCCTGTGAAGTTGGTGGGACTAAGGTCTTTTCTGCAGTTAATGTGGTCGCGGAGACATCCTGTGTGGGTCCTGGCATCAGCTGTACCAGGAGGGGAGCACGACAGAAGTGCTTCCTTCTGCACGGGCTGCCGTTGTGTTCCAGGAAGCACAGTGGCCATGCCTCTTCCTGCCGCAGTGCAGCTGGGTAGTTTTCCAGGGTGCGCTGGTGCAGGAAGTGCAGCCATTGTGCTTCCAGGGCTTCCCCAGACAAAATAAGTCTGTGATGGCAATGCAATCGCCAGTCACTGATAGGGAAAACACACCAATGATTTGTGGAGAGACTGCGCCACCTGGGGATGGGAGAAGGATGGGACAGAAATGGCATCATGCATAAGCATCATTGTGGTCCTGTCCTTCTCCTGCCCCTATGGCGGGTTGGGAAGGTAGAGCGGAAAGGGCTTAAGACAAGAGCTTCTCCTAAGGAACTCAGGGCCCTGGCAGATTTGTATGGAACATTATGGTCTGAATCTAAAACATATTCTTTCATCTGTAACATCTTTTTATCTGAAATGCAAATTGTGCTTTCTGCACAGTTAGCCTTATTCTTATTGCCCAGCTCTTTTTAGAGCATCAATCTAGCTCTCATCTTTTGGGCTTTTGGCATTTTCTATAACATGTACCTAAATTGGGCTGCTTAAGAGTACTGTGTATCTTGATCTGAGTAGATCCTGTTTGCTGCTTTGCTTCAGGTACCAGAATGTCTTGTGCCAACAAAATTGAGAAGTTTAAGGAGCACATAGTATGCCGTGTGGTACATGGCTTTATCCTTGTACACCTTGCCACTGTTCCCTGCCTCATTACATCTTGATGCTTCTTTTGAAGATGTGACTTGTTTGAATCCACCTGCATCATCATTCTGCTTTATGATACAGCTGGCCCTGACTAGCTGCCTTCTTTCTTCTGCCACTAAAAGGAATGACAACCACAACATCCATTGCTCTTTCTCTCTCTCCTCTTCCCTGACATTGATTGACTGGTACTACATAAAGATTCTTCAAATTTCCACCAGAAAAAAATACATTTTCTTCCTGTGCCTTATCTTAGTTAGAAATATGTCTGCAAAGTACAAGTACTGTGATACAGGAGAATGAAAAATTTCATATTTTTCTATCTGTCTGTCTATCTGTCTGTCTCTCTGTCAGACAGGGGACAAAATTTTCCAAATAAAATGCTGCTGACTGAAATATTTTATGTTTATGGTATGTGAATAATATAGAGAGCTGCTTTTTAAATCAGTTTCAGATTTTGGTTAGCTAGAACCTAGAAGGCAATTAATAAAAAAACACTTAATGTTATCTCATTTTTATTTTAATCAGGCTAATTATTTCCCTAGTGTATATGTACATTCATAGACATGTGCACACACACTCGTGCACATACACTGATAAACATACAGTACACCCTTGCAGATAAAAATAGTATTCTCAAATTCTGTAATCTGAAAGCATATAAAGAGTATAAGTGGATTAAAAAATTTTTTGTTAAATTTATCAACTAGATTTAAAAAAAGAGAGAGAAATGTAATACAAAAGAAAATAGCAATGACATAAATAGAAATAGCTCATTTGTTCTCCAATTCTTAAAAATATATTCCTATTTATGCAGTGGCAGCTGGTGTCTGTGATGATGAATCTCCTCCAGGCTTAAGTCTGAACTTTCAAAAAGCTATCCAGGCTGCTGACTCTGTTTTGTGGTAGGTCTCAGCACCTTGCCTAGCTCTGTCAAAGTTTAAAACTCAGTAAGGATTCATTATCACTCCAACATGGACAGCATAAGTCACCACTGTCCTGAGAACTGTGACATTTCAAACAGAATTGTTATTGTGTGCTTTCAAGTCATTTCTGAGTTATTATGAACCTAAGGTGAACCTATTATTTTTTTTCACAAGATTGGTTTGGAGGGGGGAATTTTCTTTGCCTTCTTCTGAGGCTGACAGACTGTGACTTGACCGAGGCCACCCACTGGGTTTCCATGGCCAAACAGAGATTCAAACACTGGGCCATTTCTGCCCAGCACTGTTATAGTGCTATTATTCCATTTTTAACATCCTATGGAATCCTGGGGTCTGCAGTTTGGGGAGGGCCCTTTAGAATTCTCAGCCAGAGAGCTCTTTGCCCTCAGTAAACTACAAACCCCAGAATTCCACAGGATATTGAAAGTGAAATAATAGTACTGTAATAGTGTAGTGCAGAAATGGCCCTGGTCTCCACAATCATAGTTCAATACTCAAACATTGGCTCTTACTACCTATTTCTCATTCTCTGGATTGTTCTCAATCTCTTATAACTATATATACTTGGTTTCTTTAAAGAGACAGACAGAAGTAGTAGTAGAAGTAGTAGTAGAAGAAGTAGTAGTAGAAGAATAAGAAGTAGTAGTAGTAGAAGACTGTTTTCCTTTTAAAGTTCTATGGTCCTGTCTTGCTTGAAAGCTTCTGGAGAAATCTATTAAATATGATTTAACATCTTCAGATCAGGATCATATACACACTTACTGCATCTAGACTTGTCATCACACATGGAACTCTAATTTCACAGACTACAGTTTCTCACTTAAGAAACAGTAACACGTACAAACATACGATAGCAACAAGACAATTATCAGGTTCATTTAGAACCTCCCACCAGGAATCTGTCAATCTTGTTCTCATCCAAATTCTAATTTGGCCATCTCTAGATTTACTCTGTCCCACTTGTACACCAGATTGCTAGCTTTTCTTCTCCTCACACTAATTCATATATGTATTTGTAAAATGTGCACATTTGGGAGCCTAAATTCAAAATTGCACATATTGCTAAGTATTTCCCATTAAAAAGAGGAATGCTGGATTTTTCATAAACATGTTTAGCTGTGTTTATATGTTCAACTCCCTCCCCCCACTTTTTCTGGAGGACGGGTGACACAAACTAAAATAATATAACATAAAATAGCTAAAATAAGATACCACACACAAAAAAGGGATGAATGATTGTGTTCATCTCTGTAACATGAAAAAAGAAATGCTACACCATTTGAACAAACAATGGATGGAAAGAATATTTGCAAATATTTATTACCAGGTCAAGGAAGAGAATTCTTATCAGAAAGACCAAGAGGCCAGCAAGACTGTTGTGCAATTTTCTCCGGGTATTTGAACATCAGAAAGTATGGTGGAGCAATTTTTCTTCAGAGAAAAATACATGAGATTTTGAACAACTGCCCCTCCTCCCAGTTTTCTGTGCAGAAAGAAGGTTTCCTGTGTACAAAACTTGATTTCTGTGCAGAAAATAGATTACTTTTGCAGGAAATCTGTTTTCTGTGCAGAAAAGGAGGGGATTTGTGGGGGGGGACCCTTGTTTTCTCTCAGAATAATTCCCCCTCAACACTTTGGGATGTTTGAATATCACAAGAATACTGTGGAAAAATGTTCATTTTTCTTCTGTAGCAGAGAAAAAACTGATGTAATTGTTTCTCCTTGAATGTGAAGATGAAATTTATGATTTACATTCCTGGTTGAGGAATTGCAGTGCTTATAAGGCAGACAGTATAATTAGCTAAAATATTTGTTTGATGCCTGTAAGAAATCAAAGGAGAAATATCTCAAAGATCTACTTTAGCACAGAACAATGAATCATAGAATCATAGAATCATAAAGTTGGAAGAGACCACAGGGGCCATCCAGTCCAAGCACCTGCTACATAGGAACATCCATGAAAGTATTCCCAACAGATGGCTATCCAGCCTCTGCTTAAAAACCTCCAAAGAAGGAGACCCCACCACACTCTAAGGCAGCATATTCCACTGCCGGACCGCTCTGACCATCAGGAAGTTCTTCCTGAGGTTCAGGTAGAATCTCCTTTCCTGCAGCCTGAATACACTGCTCCTTGTCCTAGTCTTTAGAGCAGTGGAAAACAAGCCCAATCCCTTCTTGACATGATAAATATGTCAACATGGCCATCATGTCCCCTTTTAACCTTCTCTTCTGCAAACTAAACATACCAAGCTCCCTACGCTGCTCCTCATAGGGCATGGCTTCCAAACCCTTCACCATTTTGGTCCCCCTCCTCTGGACACGCTCCAGCTTATTGATTTCCTTCTTGAAATGACGTGCCGAGATCTCCAAATGAGGACTAACCAATGCAGAATAGAGTGGTACCATTACCTCCCTTGATCTAGACACCATACTCCTATTGATGCAACCAAGAATTTGTTGGCTTTCTTGGCTGCCGCATCACACTGCTGACTCATGTTCAGCTTGTGATCTACCAAGACTCCTAGATCCCTTTCACATGTACTGTTATCTAGCCACGTGTCTCCCATCCTATATTTGTGCATTCCATTTTTTCTGCTTAAGTGCAGGACCTTACATTTCTCTCTATTGAAACTGATTTAGTTAGCTTTGGCCCAGCTCTCCAATCTGTCAGATATCATCATTGGTTTGGCATGATTGTTAGTTGCTATACCATCCATACTAATCCTGCTAATATGTTTGGACTGTGGATATCAGGTGTGTTATCTCTCACAAACACCATAACAACCAAGGAAATCTGACATTTGGAAGTGGCTTAACATTGTACTGAGTAGAAACAAACCTCAAACCCACCCTGCACCCAAATACCACAAAATGTCATGACATTATTTTTTTCACTATAATGATATTTATACTATACAATCGACATCAAATGTCTCAGAGATAAAGAAAAATCTTGTTGATATTAAAGCTGCTTGCTTTAATCATCCATCAGTCACATTTGGGAAAATGATGGACTCCAACACTCCCTATGGACAGTATTGCTTAACAAATAAAAAAATCTTACAAATTAACCAGAATATATTGCATAGACATAACTGTAATTGGCCAGAGTTCAGTCTCTCCTACATAACTGGTGGATATTTTCTTTTTGTCCATAATCAAAGACTATGGAAGCAAAATTGCACATGCAGTGTCACTGTGAATGTGGATATGCACTTGGTTACTCATTTGATTGTGCAACACTGCCATACAACACAGTGTTGTATTGCCCTATCAGTGTATAATTGACCACTGTGTGAAGACACACTAAGGGAAATTAAATGAGTACAGAGAATTTCAGATTCAGGGGTACTAGCTAATGAACAGTTTAATGTCACATAGCCCACATATGATTGTACTGTATGCTACAGGACTGAGAGTAACTTACCCTTTGTTAATCCGCAATAAACAGGTAACATATGAAACTGAAATTGTAGATTTTGGTGGATTTCTACAATTTCCAGATTTCTAGGGAGCCAGCAGATCACACTGCAATTGAGACATTCATGCACAAACTAGAAATTAAAAGGCTCTTTCTAGACCAATTTGTAGTTCTTAATAAATGAGTTATCATTCTAAGAAATTTAGGTGTTAGGCCCCAGTGTTATAAGACCAGTGTGGTTGCCCCTTCCATGTGTTTACTTCCTTCTACCAGATTATGTCTGAATTGGTAATGTTTGAATTGGGGAGATCCTATAGGAGGTACAAACCACATGCATAGGTTGGACAAACTACTTTTTGGACTATAATTCTATATTCTCCAACAGTCCTAATGTGTCCTGGGCAGTTCTCTGTGCCCACTTTTTCAGTTGCTTTTAAAATGTCGCAGTTTCCTCTCCTCTCACTTTTCCCCTTTGTCCAGGGGTTGCTTACATTGCTGCAAACTGAATTCAAAGTGTAAAAATAATTTGCACTTAGTTAAGTCTGCAAGGAGGAGAGAAGGGGACAGAATTTTGCCTTTCCTTGTAGGATCAGGCAAAAGCAAACAGCAGAAGTGTCTCCTTGCTTATCTTTTTATTAGCTCATTATTAACTTTTGACCACATTCTAATCTTGTTGGCCACATGTGAAATTCTGGAGGGTATGAAACTCTCATAATCCACCAGCCAGCATGGCCACATACATTTCTTGTTGCTGTGTAATCATTAACAGAAATGTAAAAATGACTACACAGCAACAACAAATTTTTTTCTTTGTCACATGAGAATTGCACGATATGAAAAGACACATCCGTGGATTGTTCCCCCTCTCCTGAACTCAATAGAGTCTAGTGTCGATAAAAATAAATAAATATGTCCAGTACTCTGTGATTTGTTAGCCCTCCAGCACAGGCATTCAGAGTTGTCCAGTCCAGCTGAGCTCTTCCCACTGAAGGAAAGAACATAAATAAGTTTTGTGCCCAAACAATAATAAGATTCCCTCTGCTACCCTTCTGCTCCATTTCTGCCAGTTTCTCTGTGACAATGTAGTATTATTGATTCACTGGGTTCAATGAACTTGGCTGTTTAGGTTATTAGTTCAAAAGCATCACCCCTCAAGCCCTGTGCAACTTTCAGATAAAAGGGTCAAGGAGGCTCCACCCCCTAGTTCTAATTTCCCAGAACTCACTGCACAGGAATAAATATCTTCACTAGATACTAACCTTTCTTCAGTTATTTTGAAAAACATTTTTTCCCAAAATGTATGTTTCCCTCAGCCCTCGGAGAATGTGCAACACAGTCAGAGTTCCTCAGGAACTAGTCCGATTGATTTCCCTCATGTGCATCAATTTGCAATTTTATTTTATTTTATTTTACTAAAAGAATTGGGTGAATGGATGAGCTTTTTTCCTAGAGCCCAACTTTTTAGAATAACTATTGGCCTTGAAACACTCTGGCCGTTTCTGCACGAGTCTGTTATAGCGCGATGGTTCCACTTTCAACCTCCTATGGAATCCTGGGGTTTGCAGTTTCGGGAGGGGCCAGCTGGCCCCTCCCGAAACTGCAAACCCCAGGATTCCATAGGAGGTTGAAAGTGGAATCATCGCGCTATAACAGACTCGTGCGGAAATGGCCTCTGTCACTATGCTGCTGCTTTTCTGATGTTAGCAATTACTTCTGAAGTTTGTGGAAGCCATGTTTTCCAGAGTAATAGACGCAACAACTGTGAGTCCCCTGGAGGCCTGGGCAGAGGCAGTAAGAACACTAACACCAAGCATTTTTGAAAATTATATTGAGGCAACCCCAAACTCAGGATTGTGAATTTGAGTAGCTCCTAATGATAAAATGCCTTAGTAATGTAGGGGAAGAAAAGATATTAAGGGGATGCTTGAGAACATGGAAGTAAAGCTGCCTTCTAATAAATATATTTTGGAATCTTCCTCTGAAATAACTGCAGTGAGGTATCAGGTGGTACAGTGGATTTAACCAGGGAGAAAGAAATCACTACTCTGGCATAGGTGATTTGGAGCAGGTCAGATTCCTTCAACCATGCCTGCTTCACAGGGTTGCTGTGGGAGTTTTTGAAAGAAGAATGGTATATAATAAGAGTACAACGAGTACTGACAATGCTTCTCATTCTTGACAAAAAGAGTGTCTTACTGTTTCAAGTCAACCCATTAAGAAAATGGTCAAATCCCACAAGATTTTCTGTGGTGTTTCAGGACATATTTTGGTGAAAAATTGATTTGCTGTTTATTTGCCAGCTCAAACATGTTTTGTTTTGTTTTTTTGTCACAAAAAGTTCCTAAAATGTGCAAAATGTTTAATGGCCACAAAGTCATAATTTCATTTAGGGGCAAGCAACCTTGGAAATTATTCATTCTTGCATACATTCTTGCATGGAAAAATTAAAGAAGCAAAGGTTTATGTCCTTCATATACAACTATGATTTAAACAATATCTGGCAATTATTAGGCCATTCTTCTGAAATGAGAGATTGTAGATTCCTTTTCCTCAAAAAAACAAAAAAAAAAACAAACAAAAACTGAAGAAACTGAACATAAAAAAAGACAGTTCAGCAGAAATATAAAAATATCCCCATGAGAGAGAACTCCTTGGCTCTTCTTATAGTGCACCATCATTATTTCTAGAGAAAAAAAATATATAGGCTAGTATTCTGCATTGGGGTTTCACAGCATAAATCTCCACATGAAAATTTATGCTTTGACCATGCTATGAAACACGTGTGTCATGTGGCAACACTGCATAACTGAATGCACAACTGAATTTCAGTGGAACGAGCAACCAAATGTGCAACCAAATAAATAAGCCAATGCAACCCATGTGTGCAATAGATTGTAGGCACAACTCCACTTATCCAACCTTGAACTGAATGTAGTTGTTCTGCAGCAGACCAAAATGTCCAACCACTTCTCTGGGTAACTTGATGCATTGTAAGTCACCAGCACAATTCCAAATGCAAGATCATCTGATGTACTCATCATATTCACTTACTATTATCCCAGGATTACTTTTGTGCCTAATGCCTCATAACATGGAGGTTAACAGAGTTCTGCCCTATTCTGTGGCACTCACATCTTATAATGGCACCTATACCAATCCTCCTCTTATACCAAAGTCAGAGGGATTTAATTTGGGCATTCATTACTCTGCATGTTTTTCCTTTAGGTGCGAAACAGCTTCAAGTTGAAGAACAGAAAGAGAAGAAGCAATGTTTCTTTACAAGCTCCTGTGTGGTCCACCTCTTCCTTTTGCAGATGGCTGCACTGAGATGGTCTCCAAGTCAAATCTGTGTTTTTACCCAGAGAAATAGCAAATATTACATTTTCCTCTCTTTCTCTTATTCTTTGTACTACATTTACTTCCTTTCTTTCTGATTGCTTATCTGTTTGTTATCTCTCTATATTCCTCAAGTAATATCTCAGATGAGCTTTGACCTCAGATAATGAGATAATGTCTCTGATTTTTCCTTACTGAATAACATTTAACAGAGATCTGCTGCAAGGACTTGGCATTGTGCATGTTTCTGAAATGTTGATTTTCAAATTTATCATGAGTCTAGCTAGCCCGAAGTTCAGATTTTTCAAGCTGCCTATAGCTTAGAAATGATGCTCCCCAAGAGCAATGTCATAAATTGGCCAGCTTCCTTTGCTTATGGCATTGCTTCTGATCAAAACTTCAGAGACTTAGATGTACATAATCAGTTTGCCTACATCTCACATAAACTGAAGATCATAAACTGTGAGACCAGAGCTTGAATCCCTGTTCAGTCCTGGAAACCACTGGGTGACCCCAGGCATGTCACACTCTCGTAGCCTGCAAAGACGGCAAAGGCATGAGTCTTGCCTGAATGAATCTCAATAAATTAAGGAAATAAAATAATAACACAGCACAAATATGGTACAGGTACAGGACAAATGGGTGAGAGGGATAATTGCCATTCCAGCACACCAGAGAGTTTGAGATGGCGCATCCTGAAAGAAAGTGTGATTGTCTGTCTGTCTGTCTGTCTGTCTGGCCTCCTGAACACTTTGCAATTGTTTATGGTAGCTCACTTTTGTTATAGCCAATTGTCATTTACAGACTTATCATCTCTGAAAAGCATATGTGTATTGGATTTGTTTCTTTGTGTTACCTTATTGTTTGCTAAACCAAAAACATGGACAACTGTAGGCACATGATATTTTTGACACAAAAGATACATGTAGCTCATGGACCACTAGGGGACTGTGATTTTCTAACACTGTATGTTGCCAAGAAAAACATTATCTTACTAAACAATGTTGTACATTTCTACCATAGGAAAATGATTTGTGGGAGAGGAGGAGCATCTATAATCTCTGTATGTTAGGTGCATACAAATGGCACTTCTCTCTCATGTTTCCTTTGTAATGGATATCAGCTCAGGCTGCTACAGGAAGCAGCGAAGAAAACCCCTTGCTTTCACAATTGCCCACAAACTGACCTTGGGAAAAGCTTAATGTTGACTGGTAGCACCAAAGGGATTAGCAAGTGCTCCATTTTTTCCTACACTGTCTTAAATTACTTTGATGAGCAATTAAAATGCTAATTAAAAAACAATCCGAAACTCTGTACTCAGAAGGTTACAAAATAATAAGCTCACGTGCATGTGCCACAATTGGTACTGATAAGGAGGTCAGAATGCAGATGGAACACAAAGGTGTTATATCGAAGATCACTTTACTCTATAAGGAATTGAAATTTCTTGCCAATTACTTTATTTTGTTATTGTTAAACTTCATTGCTTAAGTGTTTGTACTCTCTTTATCTCTCTTCCCCCTCAACCACCACCTTTCCTCAATTCTGTTTTAGACCAGTTCCCCCTCCCCATAAAGAACTACTAGTCTTTCTCCAGGAAAAAAAAATATCTATAAGACCATGTGTGCCAGAATGTGCAAAAGAATCTGCCCCCACCCCCTTCAAGCTGTTGTGAAATTAAATTGCTGAAACTCTAATCACCAATGTAGGACAAGGCATTCTAAATGAAAACATTGTAAGTGACCAAATAAAAATCAAATTCATTTTACAGACAAATATTGCAATTAATTCCATCAGAATATCCTCTGAATAACAAGATGGAATGGTGTAATACCAAAAATTAGCTCTGCAGTCACTGGACATGGATATAAATCATGACTTGATTCTTTCTCACATGCTAAACAAGAAAATGGTCACTGCAACCCTCACCAAAAAATCTATGAGCTAGTGATGATTTCCTCTCTGCTTCTGCCTTCCTTTCCTCTTCCTCCCCTCCTCTTCCTGTCTTGGAAATAATTAAACACATTTGCCTATGCATTTGTATAAATGTATCAAGTTCAAAATTATTATGGGCTCCTCCAAGTGAATTCTTACGATACAGCTTCTTAGGTTTTAGGAGCTCTTGCCATTTGTTGTCATCTCTGCATCCCCTAGTACCATTCTCTTGGGGGGCTGTTCATAGTAATTTGTGGGATTTGCACTAGGCCCCCTCCGAAGCCATCTTCCCAACAACAAGGTCATAGATTGCTGAGTTTGTCCTGTGGTTTGAAAGGCAAATATTCTCCATTCCCAATATTTTTTTGAAGTTATCAATCAAAACTGTCATTTCACTGAGGCACTATTACTCTTATAAAAATTTTTTTAAAAAAAGTAAAAAAAAAAGAGAGAGAGAAAGAAGGCATGAAATGGGAAAGATAACTTTTGTTCCAATATGCCTTAGAATTAAAATTCAAACCATTCCTGGGGTGGGGGGGGCAGAGAATTAAATATTACGGATAGTGTCAGGGATTGCCAGGAAATAGTTTGAGGCAACAGAAATGTCATCTGGATAAATTTTTTTTCAAAGATCTACACCAACAAATACTACAACTTCTGGAACCACCCAAAACATTTTCTGAATTTGTGGAGATCAGTAACTGTGATCATGCTCCTTGGGCTACTAAAAAAATCGAAACACTGGATGGGTTAGTTGTGTCTTTCTGAACGTTTCACCTTTCTTGCTTTGCTTGCTGTGTATATGCTGAACTTTACAAATAGAAAAGAGGGTAGAGATATTTACATACAAAATTGTACAAAGCAAAATGAACAAAAGCGTGTTTGGTGCCTTGCTCTCACAAAATGCAGTGAAGACTCTACTATGAAATGGATAAGAAGCCAAATCAAGACAACCTGCCTCTATCAAGTCCAAGACAGTCTTTCTTGACTGTAGATGAGACATTAGCAAAATGCTTTCACATCCCTATCACTGGAATTTTCTCTGCCCTGAGCCCCATTGAAAATCAGTGGGAAATATTTGAATGAGTAAATATCAGGAGATTTAAAAAAAAAAAAAAAGCTCTGCTGTAATTAGTGCTTTAAATTCCTCTTTTGACATGTCAGCTTCTTCACTTTTACTTCGTTATAAAACCCTTTAAGCCTGCTAATCTAGTTTCCTTCTTCTTGCCTCATTTACATTTTGTGTGCTAATTTTTCTTACAGGCTTTGCCAGTTCCAGAAAAAAAAGTATTTTGTTGTGTATCATCTCAGTGCTCTCCTATTTCATTTCTCCTCACTAAATCCCCATAATTCTAGCTAGAAATGGTTGTCTTTCCTATTAGTCACTCATATGGTATGGTCTATAAGACAAGGGGAAGGACTTTACCTTAAATAAAACAAAATCATTTATGAGGGTACTGTATTAAAAATGAAGATTTAATGAAAGAAAGTTGGTGGGGGGAAGACAGAACCAAAATGAATAAACTTGTATTCATTTCTGTGAGTAAATCACATTGAACCCAATGGGGAAACTCCTCAGGCTGCCTTTGTGTATTAGTTTCAATCAGTTTACTACCTTACAGCCAGAGACCCTGTGCTCAAAGTCAGGAACTAACTGTGGCAATTTGGGAGAAAAAAAGAGTGTAGCACGAACGTTTTAATATTGTTTTTCCATGGGATCGATCTGGTATATTGAAAAGCTGGTGATCATTCCCAATAATTTGGACTTGACAATTGTTACAACTCTGGTAATAAAGGGTACAAATAAGGATGGGAATGCCACTGCATGAGATGGTTTCTCCACTATTAAACCCAGTTCAGACACTGAAGTCACAGTAGTGGCCAAGGCCCTCCCATCACTTTTCTAGTAAAAATCACCACTGCCTCTCTCATCATCAATGGGCCATTTCCACATTACAGTGATACAGTGCTATTGTTCCACTTTCAACATCCTGTAGAATCCTGAGGTTTGCAGTTTAGGAAGGGGCACTTAGAATTCTCAGCCAAAGAGTTCTTTGGCCTCCCTAAACAACAAACCTCAGAATTCCACAGCATGTTGAAAGTGGAATAATAGCAATACAACAGTATAGGGCAGAAATGGTTATAGTTGCCATTGTCATCTTCTTCATCTTCATTCTCATAACTCCCACTGTCATCAGTCCCTCTTCATTCACCTCTCTGCCACATCCCAACTCAGATCTCTCACCAGACTCCATGTTTCTCTTATTCACTGGCACTACTTTCTTTAGAGAGATGCATTAGATGCACAAAGTGGCCAGCACTGTTCTCCACAAAGCTGTCAAAGCCTCTGAATGCCTGTCTTTGAGGGAGTTTTCTCACAGTTAGGCATGAAGTGTGTTGTGGCAGTTGCTGTTGGAATCCCTCAGCATTCCATCCGTAATACACATGTCTAAACATTTTTAGAGGCAGGTGGTTGGATATCTCCAAAGATCTCCGGTTCATCAGCTGCAGTGATGGTCCTTACATTGGAGAGCTGTGCTATTTGCCACTTCTTGTGATCTGCTGATCTATCAAATAACACATTCCACCAGATGGGTTGAGTGGCTCTGTCAGGCCAATTATCACATAGTGTTACAAGCATTAATCCCACTTCTGAGTGGCGGAACCCTGATTGCAGTGGTATTTGATATCACTGAAACATCGTACCAAAGTCTTTTGTTTAACTATATTCTCCACTAGATCCAAACATTATTGCTAAGAATGCAGTCTATCAAAAGTTTTTTTCCCCCTGTAGATTATACAACTTCAAACTTTTGAATGACACGATCATCATGAAGACAGACAAGCAAAATATGATAAAAAGAGCCACATGGCAGCACCATAAGGAGTGTAGGTGGGAAGATTAAAACTGAGGCATCATTTATTGTCTAATGCATATCTCCTCATTGCACACTCTAGATACTTGCTTCCATCACTTTACGCTAATATTTCTGTGCAAGTCACCCACTTAATCTGTATTGGTGGTTTTTTGTTTTGTTTTTGTTTTTAAAGGCCACTGTTTTTAAATGAAGTCTTCTCTTTACTAATGGACAACAGCACTATGTGTTTGGATGCTTGATAGATCAGTTACACTCGAGTCCCATTCAGAGCAATGGGATAAGTTAATTATTTCTGTAGGCTTAATTCAAGCCAAGTCCAAGCTCTATTGAGAGTTCAAAATGTGTTGGAGCTCCTGCACCACTGCAGAATGATTTCTATAATTCCTTCCTGGATTAAGAAACATAGAAACATCAGCTGGAAAAGAGCACAAGGGCCATCAAGTCCAACCCATGCCATGCAGGAATATACAATGAAAGTATTCCTGACAGATAGTTATCCAGCCTTTATTTAAAAACCTCCAAAGAAGGAGACTCTGCCACAACATAACTGCATTTACCATCAGGAAGTTCTTCCTAATGTTTAGATGGAATCTCTTATTCTGAAGGTTGAAGCCACTGCTCTGTGTCCTAAGCCATTTCCACACTACACTGTCCTAGTGCTATTATTCCACTTTCAACATCCTGTGGAATTCTGGGGTTTGTAGTTAATTGAGGACAAAGAGTTCTCTGGCTGAGAATTCTAAATGCCCACCCCTAAACTACAAACCCCAGGATTCCATAGGATGTTGAAAATAGAACAATGTAGTGCAGAAATGGCCCAAGACTCTGAAGCTGCAGAAAACAGACTTGCTCCACCCTCTATATTCCTTCAAATATTTAAGCATAGCTATCATATCACCTCTTAACCTTCCTTTCTCCAGACTAAACATACCTAGCTCCCTAAGTGGCTCTTCATAGGACGTTTTCTAGATTTTCTACCATTTTGGTCATGGTCCTCTAGACTTCTTCCACCTTGTCAATAACCTGTAGTGCTCAGAACTGGACACAACATTCAAGATGGGGTCTTACCAAAGCAGAATAGAGTGGTGCTAGTACTTTTCTTGACCTAAACACTATACTCTTGTTGATACAGCCTAGAATTGCATTGGCTTTTTTAGCTGCCACATCACACTGTTGACTCATGTTCAGTTTGTGGTCTGCTAAGACTCCTAGATTCGTTTCACATGTACTGTTGCCAAGCCAGGTGTCACCCATCTTATATCTGTGCATTTTATTTTTTCTACCCAAGTGCAGCACCTTACACTTCTACCTGTTCAAACTTATTTTGTTTTAGCTCAAATGTCTAATCTGCTAAGGTCATTTTGAATTCTGATCCTGAGACCAAGAGAAAAGACAAAAAATATTATTGATTCAAGATGGAAGAAGCATGAAAGGTAAGTCAATACTTCCAGGTAGACAGTTGGAAAACTGCCAGCTTAAGCAGTACTTCAGGTTAAAGTGCTGCTTCTCTCCCAGATCCCTATCTGAAAATGCAGTGACATCTGGATTTGTCAATACCATCAACACAGGGAGGAAGCAAAAGACTGGCAAATGAAGCATGGAAAAAATCTGAACAAAAAGAGACAAAGAGACATACCTAAATTTGAGACTCACTTAGCATTTTAGACTGAATGTTGTAAGAAGAAGCATAGAGTGTCTCTTGGCAGAGTTTATTCTACACTTATTTCCTATTACATAAGAAAGCAGAAGGCTGGTACCAAAGAGATACTGATTCACCCCATGTTACTTTCAAGGTTATACTTTCTAGGTGCCAAAGAACCCTGTGGCTGTGGGGCAAAGGGAGTGTGGAATGCAGTTGACAAAATCTGCAGGAATACAGTTGGTTTCAAAGATGGATTCTCATGGAACATTCAGGTAACTGCTCCAAATAGTATTTTATTAATGTAAGGCTAGAAAGTCTTTTGGATTTTGTATTTCTCTATCATTTTCTCATGCATTTTTTTTTTAAAAAATACAGTCTTCTTCCTGATTAAAACTCATAATGCCAACTGCACAAAAACCTATTTACATCTGCACAATTTATTTTTATACTGCACAGAATGTGTCCATTAGAATAATTCCTGTCTCTTGGGTTCTATGGGGTTATTTTTTTTAAAAAAAAAAGAATGCATGAATGAATGAATATTGCAAACATTATAATAGATAACACAGTTGTTTACTTTGCTGATTTTTTAGAAATAGGTAACTGAAAACAAACTTAATCCAAAACTTTGTGGGCATTTGATTGCATATATTTGCATAACCAAACACAGACATACACACAGACGCGCACACAGACACACACATTTGCATATATGTGTGTACATCCTCACAAATTTAAGAACAAAACTGTAGGACTTGATTGAAAATACACAGTATACTCACCAGTCTACAAATCAGTCTCAACATTTGGTCTCCCAGACTCGTCTTCTATGCAGTCCAACACAAAGAACCAACCAGTTGTGTATATTTGCATATCTACACACATCTGCGACTGCACACGTACCTCCTTTCCCACACCCATTCCCATGAGCTCAACGGAAATACTGTAGGACTTGCTCGAAAAAGTGCAGTATACACTGCAAGTAGTCTAAAATTGGACTAAGTGTTTGACCTCCCAGCATCTTCCCCTACACAGTCCAACAGAAAGAAATGATCAGGGTTGAGAGGAAAATCTTAACACACTGGAAAGAAATGTACAGAAAACACATATGTCACTAGAAAGGATTTGCTCTTCCATCTTTTCTGTACTCCTAAATTAAAATGCTCTCACCTAGAATAAGGTGATAAGGTCCTATGAAGGAAGGGCAAAGTAGAGCTCTGGGGCTACATACAGCACTGATGGCTGATTTTTTTTTTCTTCCAATCCCTATCCTGTCTTCTCCAATCCCATGGACTTTTCTTAGGCGAGAAACGAAAATCTGTGAAGTGAATTCTCTGTCAAAGAAGTCTTTCAATTTAAAGTAGATTATAACATCTTTCTGTAACATTTACTGTATTTTAGTCTATGAGGTTCTCCAAAGAACCAAGGGGGAAAAAATGGCCCTCTGACCTAAAAGAAGAAATGGGCTCCACGCCCACCCCCAGCCTAAACTCATGCTTCATAAGGAACAGCAGTCCTGTTCCTCTGAAATTCTCCTTTAAAAAAATAAATTAAATTAAATAAACCTTTTAGCATCACATTTCATTCTTTTAGAATCCTTTACCGATTGGTCAAAACCATTTAGTATCTTAGGGTTACACAACCATCTATCGTGTTTCTAATGTAACATCTGAGACAGAAGCCCCTTAAACCCCCTCATACACTGAGCTGTATGAGACACACATATGCACAAACTGTGATAGAAATGGTCCACACATAGATAGATACAAATTGAAAGTGCAAGTAGTCTTTTATTATCAGTATTTGTATTTTCCCTTATGGGTCAAATAATGGTTTTAGGAGAGTGATGTAGACAAAGGAACTAATGTAGTAAGGAAGATTTGAACACCCCTTTTGAATACCATTTTCTGCAATAGTCAGGAGTTTGACGTGTCTGCTTTGAAGTACGGCAGATCCAGGTCACAGATCTTCCATGTCATATCTGCTTAAATCTAGAGATTGCCAGATGAAAGTTTTGAAACAGAAAATAATGACATAATAACAGTTTTTTCAGCCTGAAATATTTTATTCTGAATGAATAATATATTTCAGTTTTGACTACTATAAAGGGAATGTTGTGAACTGAAATATAATTTCACATAAACAAAGTTTACTGACAAGAATGGGAAAAAAATAACTGTGATAGATTTTTATTTCTCTGTCATTCTTCTCATTTTCCCCAGGAACAGCTAACAACTGTCATTTGCATCATGATTATGTTGGGAATATTCACCTAAAACCAATATTAATATATTACATATTTTTTAAAAATTCCAAAACAATACATTTATTTGAGTTGTTTTTATGTACCTTCAAACTGACTTCAGTTTATAGTGACTCTATGAAACCCCTTAATTTTTGTTCAGATCCTCTGAACTGGGCTTCCAGGATTTAAGTCATAGATCTCTTCACAGGTGTCTTAAATCAATTTATTCTTGGCATATATCTGGCCTTTAAAAAAAAAAAAAAGAGGGGGTAAAAAATGGGTAGGAACTTTTGTAAAGTAAAGTCTATTGTGTGGGCAGACGTGAAATTTTCTGCTCCTGCGGTCTAATTTTCCCATGCAAAAACTGCCACCCAATATTAGCATTATGAGGAAAACATGAGTTCATTATCCCATGTGTGGTTTGTGAAAGGAACCATGTGCCTGATATTATCTTTAGAATATGTGCCTTAGTAGCAGATGGAAAAGCCAACAATAAATTCCCAAGTCACAGAAAATGAATACTTTATGTTAACACAGTAATGACAGTTGAACAAAATAAAAATTTTATCCTGTTGAAAAGAACTTCTTAGGCCCTGTGCAGGCAACTAATCAATAAGGACAGGAAGGCAATCAAGACTGCTAGAATCAACACGTCTCTTCAGAAGGAGGAGGAGGAAGAGGGGAACAGGGACAGAAGGGGGAGAAGCATGCCAAATTGGCCCACTTGAAACTAGAACAATCTGAAGGATGATTTTGTATATCTCCTGTTAGGAAATTAGTTCTTCTAAATATCCTTGCAGTTCATTTTAAAAAATGCTCAAGAAATTTTACATTTGATTTAAGATATATATGATACAGTAGTTTTGCCATATCAGCAAAGGATTTCCAGACTTACCATGGATAATGAAACACATGGATAACAAAATGCTATAGTTTTTCAATGACATGAACAACATAGGCATCAAGACGATTATGTAGCTTGTAGAGGAGGCTCTAAAATTTGACAGAACTTTAGAATCTAAGGCCTTTTCCACATGCAGTTGTTAAGGCGGGCTAATGCATCTTGCCACAGAGGTCTTCTGCACGTTGAAGCAGACTAGGTTTGGTTTATTTACCTTCATTCTGCACATAATTCTGACTAAATGCGCCCCCATGTGGTGGTAAAGTGTGCTATTTGAAAATCGGAAGAAATTGGTTTTCCAATTTTCGAGATCGATCCAATTCTTACTTCCACAGTGGTGCCAACATGTACATTCGCGTCAATGCAAACTGGTGGTCAAGGGAGGGCTTATGGGAGGGGCCGGGGTAGTGTGGACTTTTGCACATACACACCTATGCACGTATGCAATGACGTACTAAACCAAAAAAAAAAAAAAGGCCAATCACAGTCGACGGGGCAGGGTGAGGGGAGTAGCGGGAGTGGCCACAGCGGAGGCAGTGTGGATTCATGAACTCGCACTCCTCTGAATCAGAATGGAACATACGCAGTAGCTGTGAGGAAGGGAATGAGGGAAAGTCCGCCTTGTTTTGAGCCCAGAAAATCCGGTAAAAAAGGCATGAACCGATTCACCAGTCTCGTGTGGAAAGAGTATAAGAGAAAGATGGCTTTGTAGCCATTTTTTGCAGTTCAGAGCCAGTGCACATCTGATAAAAATATAAAAAAATTAACAGCAACATGTGGTTCAAGAAGAGTTGGAACAAAATATTTTCAGACTACATTTCAGTGTGGATAAGTGAAACCATGGATACCAGTCACATGGCTATGGGGGTCCTAGTGTATTACACTGCATGATCAGAATATTTATTTGACAGTAAAACACATTTTGAAAAATATCTCACTTTCGCAAATTGTATTGCACTATAAATTTTGCATCAGTTTGCATTTTCTTCTTCAACAATTTACAATTCTCAGTATGGAACCAGATAATAATAATGACCATATTTATCTTATAAGAACACCCATCTACTTTAGTAACTTGAAATATATTAAAGACATTTTCAAGATCCTTGTGGTGCAATGTGTACTTTGTTATCTCTATTTAGATTTATTTAAGTCTGTCATGGCTAAAAAAACACACACACACACAAAAAGGAAAATATGCATTCCCTATCATTGTCAGATTTTTTTTTGGTGTTGTGGTAAGAGCTTTACAACTATGAATCTTTTCTGTTCTTCTAAAACTAAATTACTTTCAAGGGGGAGGGGAAGGTAGCAACATTATTTTTTGGAATGTCAAATGTCAAGTTCCATTTACAGCTACACAATCTCTGTATTCTTCATCTCAAATGCTTAATTATATGGATGCATACTTGTTCACTTTGTTGTTCTTGTTTCTCTTCACCATTACTATTGCATCAGTTCTAGGTACAGTTTGCCAACTGAAATGCAAGACTAGTGCTTTTGTTGGCAGGAGGAAGACAAAATTCCTGTTGCTTACACAAATCTTATCACTCAGAGGTCTGAATCAAAACAAGGAAGTTGACCATGAGATGCCTAAAAGTGTCTGTATAGTGAAACCATACATTCCTAACTATTCCCAGTGTCCATTAATTTTGAAAAATTGCAGCCACAGTACGAAACTGCCCTATTTCAGGCAAGACCAATGGCTTATCTAGCTGAGAGTTGTCTCTATTAAGTTGCAGTGTCCCTTTTGATTAAAGGTGGTGATAATGTGACCTGCAGGCTACGTAAAACTTTTTACTAGTATTTTAAAAATCTCAACCATTTCAGGCAATGTTTGCCCAAGAAACATGCAGCAAGCAATTCCCCCCACCCAAAAAAGTAAGAAATGTATGAAAATACATCACACTCCCACTAGCACCAATTCTGTCTCCAAATATCTAAATTTCCTTCTGAAGTCCCTTTCAAACTGTGACAGGAAGTGATGCAATTTCACTTCCTTTCACCATTTGCAGACTTCATAGGAAAATGGAAATATTTAAACTTACTATGGAGGGGTGTAGCCCATGGTTAGTCTAGAGGGAAATTGGCCCCTGAACCTCACATAATTGCTCACTGTTGCTGTAGGACTTCACAAATGGGTACTCTCAGTCCTATTTAGATTTGCCAGAGACTGAGCCTGGACATGTAGAGACCTCTAGGACTGAACTACAGCCCTTTGCCAGTTCTAATACCATTTACAACTTTTCAAGTATCAGTGCTGCTGCTAAGATCATGTCTGCAGGCCCTAGTCTCAAAGAATGCTTATATTTAGAAGAAGGAATGAAACAACAGACACATTAGAATTATAGAATCATAAATCTGGAAGAGACCACAAGAGCCATTGTCCAACCCCCTGCCATGCAGGAATGCACCATCAAAGTATTCCCAACAGATGGCCATCCAACTTCTGTTTAAAAACTTCCAAAAGAGGAGCCTCCACCACACTCCGAGACAGCACATTCCACTGTTGAACTGCTCTTACCATCAGGAATATTTAGATGGAATCTCTTTTCTTGATGTTTGAAGCCATTGTTCTGTGTGTGTCTGGAGCAGCAGAAAGCAGACTTGTTCCATTCCCCATAAGACATCCCTTCAAATATGTAAACAAACCCTATCATGTTACCTCTTAATTATGGCCCTTTTTGCACGTCTTTTTTTTTTTTGCGTGATCTCCCCTTGAGTGCTGTGCAAATGGGAGCGCCGCAGCGCACGACGCACTCCCACTTGCGTGGCGCTCACGAGGCTGAAGCGGGGCCTGGGCGTATTTTTTATTTTCGGCTTGAAGCCAAAAATAGCCCACACTCGCACAACACTCGCACCGCCCTCGCGCACTTACCTCCGTGCGGTGCGTCGGCGAGCCGGGCAGGAAGCGCTTCCTTTCCCCGCGGAGCCTACAGCTCCCACAGTGCCCTGTGGAAGGAAGGGGCGGGGCGCTCACGCGACAGTCGTGTCATCATGAAGCGCCCTGCGGAAGGAAGGAGGGGGAAGCAGCAGCCTTGCAAAGGAGGCTTCTCGCGCGAGACGCCCTCCCCCATCACGGAAAAAGGTAAGATGCGAAAAGGCCCTTTCTCTTCTCTAGGCTAAATATACCCAGCTCCTTGAGCTGCTGCTCATAAACACACATTGGTTGTACCCAGCCTCCCAGTGCATGAATCAGACAATCTGGCATTATTCTCATAAATGTTATATTTATGGATTTCAGATTCATAAAATAAAGGCTAACTTGCAAAGACTTCTGACCATTAGCCCTAAATAAAAATTTACACATTTTGTACATGTTAATGCTGTAAATTCTAATCAGAACTGGTGACTATGAAAACTGAAAGATGAAACATTTCTCACATTTTGGGGAGGTGGGGGTAACATGGGCTATAAATTAACAAATCTATATTATATGCTTATGAGTTGAAAATCTCATATGTGAGCTATTTTCCATTTTTATTTTTCAGTACCACCAACCAAGGGGACAAGGATCTTTTGCTTGAAGAGTGACTGCCAATACTCAAAGCTTCTTTGAAGCTTCCCTAGATTTCAGTTCTGGCTTAGGCTCTGATGCTAACCATTCATTACTTGTTAAGAAATTCAGGAAAGTTAAATAAATGGCAGAATAAGAATACCAGCTAGTTTTAAATGGATAAAAGAATGACACTGACTGTGTTTTCTCTGGGTGAGTAAATTCTTCCTTGTCGCTCTCTGCACACCACTCAGAATTGTTTACATTAGCTTCCCATTTCCTCCTGAACCCAAAACAAATTCCTTACCCTTATTTTCAAAGCTTTCTTTCCCTTAGGGCCTTTCCACACTACACTATTATAGTGCTATTATTCTACTTTCAACATCCTATGGAATCCTGGGGTTTGCAGTTTAGGGAGAGGCCTTAGAATTCTCAGCCAGAGAGCTCTTTGACCTCAGGAAACTACAAACCCAAGAATTCCACAGGGTGTTGAAAGCGGAATAGTAGCACTATAACATTATTGAGCAGAAAGATCCTTAGTTCTCTCCTTTCACATCTGAACACAAGTCTTTCCATGTTTTTCACTCCTCCCGTTCTATCATCCTTTGCTAACTGTTGTTCTCGTGTTTCCTTATTCCCCTTTCTCCTTTCTTGTATGTTTGCCTCTTGAACTGCCTCCTAATAACTTTTTTCTAAGGAAATGTGAGCATCTTGCTTCATTTTTTTTTGAATCATAAATTACTGAATTTTTTAAACAAAATCAAATCTCAAAACAGTAAAACTTTGAGAGATTTCCCTATCCCCTTTAGGCATGGTACCCATATGACAATTGATGCTCACAGGGTTTCAAGACTTAAATGCTATATAACCATACAGGAACACCTGATAGGACAATAGATCAAACATAGTTTGGTTAACACTAAAAAGAGTTTATCTTCCTTGGAGATTCTAGCATCACTTAAAATTGCCTCACTGTTTTTGAAATAAATATGACATTTCACTAGAGCTTAGCACTGAGCCTATGGCACTGGGAGCCCTTTTCCGAGTTCAGATAGCCTGTTGAAATATAATAAACCCCCATGGGAAATTGCTATAAGCCGTGGAAATAAACTAATTTGTTGTTTCTATCATATAGATGGTGTCATTTTATGATTGCAGTTAGAGTTCACAGAAAGTCCTTAACAACATTTCCAGTTTCATAGCATATGTCAGGCTTGCCCTTAAAACATGTCTTTAATTAGGTATTCTTGAAACCCAGACATATCCTGTCAGAAAGAGTTTGTAACTTGGTTTGGGGGGTATTCTTTTTTTAAAAGAAAAGTATAAACAAAGTTTTGGCAAAATCAGCAAATAAGAATTCAGTCAGGAGGCTGACATTGCTCTCTTAACATGCCAAGTTGAAACTAATGCTCAACACAAAGAGGTCATGTTTCCTTTGGAGGGGGGAAAGAGAAGAAGGACTCATGACTAACCCTTTCCTTTCCAGTTGATACCATGATATGCTGCCAGTATGTTTCAGCTGTCAGAGGAACCGCAGCAGAATTATACTTTAAGGCTGCTGTGTGGGTGCAGGATGAAAGTTAAGGCACAGACTTTCCATGCCCTATCTCTCAATCCTATATTTGGTCAAGTCATTTTAAGTTTCATATGATGCATTTCCTGAATAAACACATACAGGATTGTATGTCAGCAGTAATCTCCTCCCCTTACACTCTCCCCTCTTGCACACACACACACACACATGCACACACACAACCTAGGGAAAATTAATTTAGCCACAGTTGTTCATGTCCTAGCTACTTCTTTTGCAGAGTGTTCTGCATGGGTCTGTCTTTGAAAACAACTAAGGATAGATTGAGGTAGGAATAGATCAGGGATCTTAGGGAGAGATCAGGGATGGGAACTCAGAAAGTTCAGCTGCTGAAGAATACTGCTGCTTGCATCATTGTTAGGCATACATTTTAGGGGGAAAGGTAGGAGAGGAGTAGGAGCCAAACACCCCCAGATGCCCCCTCCTAAGGTCACACTTCTTCTGCAGCAAATCCAAGTATGTCCTCCATAGCCACTTTCAACTGGTGACTAGAAGTGGAAAATAGAGGTATTTGGGATTAGTGAGGGGCTCTGAGTGTTCTCTAGGTGGGTTTGGGGCTGTTTTAACATTTTTTCACGCATTTGGGGGATTTTATGCTCACTTTTCAGGCAAAAATCCACTGGTGTGCCAAAAATGTCTCTGTGAATTTGGTATTGTTGTTGTTACTAAATAATACTAATGTGATAATGGTGGGGATGGATTAGCAGTGTTTTCAGGTAGTTTGCTAACCCGTGGTATTTTCTGTACTTCTTACTGACAATAAAAAAAAAAGTATGAGATGCTGACTACAAGAAATTATGTACGCATCCTGTTTGACCGTAACAGCATGCTAAATCATTCTGTCTGGTAAGTAATCTGTTGGAAAAGGGATGAAAGCAAGGAACTTACAGTTAGTATTCTGAGTGCACTGAAGAGTGTTTACTTTGCAATCCATGCTGCTTATTTACAGTCTAGTGCAGTGGAGTAAGCCAACACTAATGGTTGTTACTAATTAGTTTTTTAAAGAGCCCACTGGGAATTCTAACTAAAAATTACTGTGCCAGAGTCAGAAGATTTGGCCATATTTTAACTGCCTGACTATGTGGCTGAGGCAAGCAAGAAAAGAGAGTGAATGAGTGAACGGAAAAAGGAAAACAGCTTTCAAACGTAGCATTATTATTCAGATGTGTTAGTGGCTATTACTCAGCATTAATTATGCATTGAAGACAAATGGGGTTATTTATGACTACTTCAAACAATATTTATTTATGCATACTCAATATCTAGACTTCTCGTTGTTAGAAGTGTAATATGAAAGAGCACTAAAGAGTCAAGAATGCCTCAGAGTGGATAGTATAATGGATAGTCCAAATGACCCACAGTGTCCTGCCTTCTTGCTCGATCTATCCTGACCCCTCTGTGATTTAAACTGATACTCTTAGGAATGTTTTCTCCACCTCTTCTCCCCACCCATCCCCAAGGCTCTCTTTCAGCTCTTCCCCAGAATAAAGTTAGATTAGAGTTGCATCTTGAGTAACTTTCTTATTTTGGAATGGATCTCCTATAATAAAGCCTTTAGTTTGAGTTTAGTTTGAGATATTTGTAGATATTTATCTTCCTTTCCCACAGGCATATTTTGGAAACCTACTAGTGTATACAGAAAACTTGAAATCAATTACATCTGTGGAACATGTTATAATAAAACATGCAGAGCTTGGATAAAAATAACTCCCAGAATCCTCTAGCCATCATGGAAACTGGAAAACAGACACAATCAAAGGAGATAGAAGCTGGCTAGCATGGGGTCCCAGCTAAATAGCATTTGCCAAATGCTCAGAACCTTTTGTTTCAAATTTTAATGAGACCTCAACTTATATTTATTCACTGTAGACTATACTTATCATGAAGGAACTGGACAATTAAAACATGCCATCAACATACCTAGTTATGTGAAGGACACTACTGATTTCCTTCAGAAATTACAGTCCATTCATAATCTCTATTCTTATATACTAGCATCCTATTCAAGAATGGACTACAAGCTAACCAGAACATCATTCAAGATAGGACCATAGCAGAGCCAGGCACCAAGATATACATTTTGTTCTCATATACAACTACTTCACTTTTGGCCCTAACAAATACCTTCAGGTTAATGGTACTGCCATGGGCAGACACAGGGCACCACAATAGGTCAACATCTTCATGGATGATATGGAACAATGCTTCCTTAATTTCTGCACTAATAAACCTCTCTCCCACCAGAGGTAAATTGATAGTACCTACAAGAGGACACACAATAAATAGATGGGGAGATGGGTACAAGATGTCACAAATCTAGATGCCAATTCTGTCCACACATCTACTTGGGAAATGTCATCAGAGGACCTAATCACATCAACCACAATATTAGAGGTACTTTTACCTGCTCATCTCTAATGTGATATGTGCCATCATCTATCAACAATGCCCTCCACCACTGTACATTTGGCAAGCAGACCAGTCTCTACGCCAGAAGATAAATAGATAAAAATGAGAAGTTAGGAATGGGAATACATAAAAACCAGTTGCAGAACTCTTGAATCTTCCTGAACAACTGAATCTTCCTGAACCTCATAACAGCAGTTCTTGGACAGAAAACAAAACAAAACAAACAAACAAAAATATGAAGGAAGATTGGAAAGAGAAATGGCAAAATTGGAATATATCCACAAACTCCAGTCCATCAACAATGGGTTGAACAGACAATGGTTTCCTGGCACACTACACATTTTATAACACTGGCTAAATCATAGGTAAATCCTAGCTCCCTAAGGTCTCTCTTGGTCAATCTATCACATCCCATTTATGGTTCCCAGCCAGCATCACACTGCAGTCCAATAATTCCCACCACTGGTGATGTGGTTATCTACTCACGTTGGCTTTAGAAAATATCTTTCCTCTTGCCTTTGTCCCTCAATGACCATCATTAAAACTGAACTTGTCAGCTCATGACTGTACTCACAAGTTTTGCATTTCTATTGTTATACCAACTTACTCATTCATAGGCCTGTTCCTAGGCACTTCTCTCCACGCATCTGATGAAGTAGACTTAAGTCTATGGAAGCTTATGCTACCAATTACTTTCTCTCAATCATTCTCAAAGGGGCTACAAGATCCCTTTGCATACTGATCCAGGCTAACACAGCCATGTCTTTGAATAATCCTACATAATGGGAGATTATTTTGCTATCACTGGTCACATCAGAAATACATCCTGGGTCAGATGATTCTTAAAAAAGGGTATTGCTATGTACATTGTAATTTTTGTAAAGGGCAGATATGCAGCTTAAAACTCTCCCTGATTGCCCAGGTTATATAAGAAGTTTCTCATTTCATTATCAGTCCATAAATTCTGTTTTTATGACAACAATTGTAATTCTTTCCAGAAAGAGAATTATTTTCTGTTTTTCAGATTTACTTCAAAGGAAGTTTCCTTTTTTAAGTGATGAATGAATAAGATTTTTCATCATTTTTCTTACAATAATTAGTTTTATCTAAGCAATGGCAATGCAACACTTCTGACAAGACAACATATATTCTTTCACCACTACTGTCTCTCCTGTGTCTTGAGAGAAGTGGAGATAAATTCTGCTCTACACTTTTGTTTCCATGCCCTTGTTCCAAAAGAATATAAAACTGTGAATAATTAGAGACTCCAACTAATTGAGATCCTAAAATTGGTGGAAGAAGCAACCCTATCTGCGTTATTTGTCTTTTCATGGTGTTCTGAAGCACTGCAAGTGAGCTTTTCTGAAACTCTGGAAGCAGATCACACTTGAAATGCTTCCTGAAGACATCGTTTCCTACAGGGTTATGCTCAAGTGCTGCCAAACTTGTGACACCAAAGGAGTTTATCCAACACCACACATGTCATTGATTGTCCTAATTTCAGAACAGCATGTGCTCTGTCAGCACATTGCACTGACACTCAGTTTTGTCGTACAATACAGGACAAACCACCAGTTTCTCTTGGGCTCATTAGGGTCTTTTGTCCCTGAGACTGGGGTAAATTGCAGGGATAAGTGACTATTAACTTCAACGTACCATTTTCTCCCCTCCCCTCCTTTACTTCCTAACTCAAGTGCCACACTTTGCTCAAGATTTTGGAATTAAACATTATTATGTGAAGCTGCTATAACACTGCTGATTTAAGTTGAGTGACTTGAAATTTACACCAAAGAAAATATAGCACTAATGCTTGAAATCTGATTTGCATAGATACTTTAGTGTAGAGCATTTCAAGAGGAAATTAACACAGAAAAGTATAAAAGTATGAAATCTCTTCTATGTATTACCATGGTCAGGATACAGGGAGAAAGAAACTTTTAAGAAATGAAGCATTTCTCTAGTTCCTAATATCTTATGACACTTCTATTAGCTATGGGATACATGATTGCAGTGCAAATTTTCTGTATCATGTACCTATGTAGCAGATGCACATTTAGAATACTGTGTACATTTCTCCTCATTCTTTTTCTAGAATAAAGTTAGATACAAAACTAACATCAAGTTAGAAACAGAGGGTATCAAGAAACAATACAGTTCAAGGTGAATGTGACCCTTTTGCATGGTGTTTTCAAATTGCATTAGCCATGCTTCGCTCTCCCTTGAGGAGCTGTCTTACCACATGACGTTCTTGCCAAACAGGTGCTATCCCAGCTGCAGGCAGCACTAATCTCACTTTTTTTCATTTTCAGGAAAAACCTGAAAATAACCGGCCTTTCTTGAAGCAATCGCAAGAGCTGTGGCCATGCGGAGCCTCCATCCAGCATCCTTCAGGAGTGGGCGAGGTGTGGGCAGTCCCTGCCTGCCCTCACTCAGCAACACCCAGCAGCAGACTGGCCACTGCTCTCATTGTACCAGCAAACACTGCAGGACATGTTGCCCAGGAAGGCCACCCTAGCTGGGGCTGACGTTGCTGCCCACACCTGTGACAACATCAGACTCCAGGGTCCAGCCAACTTACAATTTTTTTTAAAAAAAATCAGTACCACCGTTAGCACATTAGCATGGTAGCTGGCAAAAAAAAAGAAGAAGAAGAAGAAGAAGAAGGACCAATCAGGGGTTGTACAGGTGGGACAGGGCGGGACCTGGGCGTGGCCTGGGATGCCAAGTTGCAGAACAGGCACCAGGTGCAATCCAGTGCTGTCTTGCAAATGCACAGGTGCCTGAGGAAGACATACAGAGCCTAATCCACCATTGGCAATCCTGTGATGACGTCAGAACATCCCACAGTTGAGGTATTATGTGAAAGTTTTGGTGATGTATAAAAATAAACAAAACCTTTTCTGGTGAGGAGAAAAAAAAACCTTTAAAAAAACCCTAAAATAAACAGTTCCAAATTCAAGCATGCCTTTATGTGCCTACTGCACCTTTCCTTTTTTTTCCCCACAAGCACCACGGTCAGTCAAAATACATATTTCAGAGTTTCACTTTCTCTGGGTGATGCCACTTTTGCTCATCTTTTGGTAGTGAAGGACTTTTTTTTAAAGGCACCAGAGGACAATGCAGGAATTGCCACATTGGTGTGATTTACCCCCTGCATTCTGGTACTGCAGAATGGTATTATGAAGCAAGTATACAGATGGAAATCTTGCTTTGTGCTGTCTTGTTGCCCATAGTTTTATTATGACAAAAATATGTTACATCCAGCCAAAGGTGTCTGTGTGGAAACACATTTTAGGCCTCTTATGGATCAGGTTAAACAGTGTTTAGCATGGTCAACTCACAGCAGAGTGTCCAGTTTTGCATATAAACCAAAGTAATAGAGTAGGCTGCAATCTATTAGATGAACAACTAAGGGTCTCCAAATATTGTTGGTCAACATCTCCTCACATCTTTCCCTACTGGATATTTTGGCTAGAACCAATGAGAGCTACAGGTTGACAACTGGAAGGCAACAGTTGTCTATCCACTACACCAACTCATAAAAAAAAAACCCTCATCATAAGATTCATGCTTTAAATGGGCAGATGTAATTTGATGGCACAGCATCTCTAGGAACACCATCAGGGGAAAAATGGCAGAGACTAGTAAGATATGATTTTATTTTTGATGTGGATAGCAGTCATTTGCTTCCGGAATTAAACATTACTAAGCTTAATAAATGTTTCATTTGAACAGAAATGTGAGTCTGCTTTGCTTGAAACATTAGTGAAAAATCTGGATATGAAAGTACACATAATATAGGCCACATTTTCATGGCCTATTTGCGAAGAAATAAAAGACAAAAATAAAAGTCATGTTTTGAGATGAGAGGATAGTGTTTCTGTTTATTTCATTACAAACCAGTGACACCAAACACAACATGAAGAGGTATGTGTTAGACAGCAAAGATTATACAGTGCTCATTTCTCGTTTCCTTTTAGCTTGTGAATGGATATGGAGTAGGCCATTCTGGACTGTGTCATTCACTTTCTCTGAACACACTGCCACATGTTTCATACTTTTCAGTAATATGGCATGTCAAAAATGCAACAGCATCTCTGCCAAGAAAGCTCACAGAGAACCTTGAAAGAGCTGTGACAAGAGTAAAAGTCTAGCCATTAAATTATTTTTAAAAACATTAATTAATATGTCAACCATGGTTTTTCGAGAGAAAGAGAGCAAGGGACGATGGTGGGAGAGGGAGAGATATTGACAATTCATTAAAATAATGTGTGCTGGTCTTCAATGTTTGTCAAACAATAGCTGAAAACTAATCTCTCCAAGGGCAGCAGGTAAACAGAGAGGATTGAAATTCATCCCTAACATTCACTGCAGCTGTTTTGTCCTTGAACCCTGGCACTTTTAATGAATAAAACTGTTAATCAGGAAGAAAGCATGCGAATCCAAGACATTTACAAGCCTTTCATGCCATAGCAAGTTGCTGACCTGATTCTTTGATCAAACCCTCTGAGTCATTGAGGTAATCAGTTTAGAGGTCAGGCACAGGTGCCATTTTTGATGGTAACTATTCTTATTTCAGTAAAATGGATCTCAGAAAATTTAACAACTTGACAAAACTGAACTCCAGATTATACTGTTCTTGCAAGCATTCTTTCCATAGGAAGTTTTCCTGCTGGGATTATCATTTGGACTAGAAAATCCTCAAATCTCTTAGCCTGTATGATCATGCTGCCTGGAGGTCACTGGGAGTTTTAGTCCCAAAAATTAATTTTTCCAAGCTCTTGAAATGGTATTGTGGGATTATGCAAAATCAATCTTTTTTCCTTCTTTCCTTTCTTTGTCTCTGAGTCCTGATGTTGCTCAGTTTGGTATGAGAACTTCCAATTTGCCTTAAAGTTTCATCTTTAAGTGAAATGGAATAACTGCCATAGAATATGTTAACACTTCCAGTAATTAGTGTTCTCTTTTAATATCTTTAGAAGTGTGTTGGATGTTTTACCTAAACACATTTTCCTTCATATGTAAGGAATATTTGGTAGCAGTAATGATATGCTTGTTTAAATTATTCTTTCTTGCAGGGAAGAATGAGTAATTTAAAACATATTTTCAATGCTCCAGTAAGGAGGAAAAAGTATTGTGTCTCCACTCACCCTTTTCCTGTCCTCTTCCACAGTCATGTAGTGGCTAGCAGGAAGGGGTAGGGAAGGGCTATGTGAAGAATTCCTTACCAATGGCTATCATAGCTATAGATGAGTGAGCAACACTCATTTATTTCCCTCACCCTTTTTTATTTGTACAACCACATTGTGACCAACTGAATGATATGAGTGGGAGGTAAGCATGTAGGATCACCTGTTGATGACTATCATGGATGGTGACGGGTTAGCTGTGCTCAGTTACCCTCCACCACTCTTGCTTGCACAGGTATGTATGGACTGGTAGGAGGGTGGTGGAGAAGGAGGCAAGCATTATGGATAATCTGTTGATGACTATCATAGCCATTGGCAGATGATCTATTCTTGGCTATCTCACCCATACTGAACCAAAGGAAAGACCATGTAGTGGACGGTGACAGGCAATGGACAGACAAGTAAGAAGGATTATCTGTCATAACATCCACTCTCAGTCTGGACAGTCGGCCAAATGATAGCTATTTAGGATTAGAAGCACACAGCAGGCAGCTCTTTCAACAAAGTGATTCCTTATTTTACTCTAGTAAAGAAACAGAACTCAAAACAAATATGAAATGAACGATAGTCCTAGCAATAAGTATAAATCAAGACAGTCAATACAATCCTAGGTCTGAGACACAGCAAGAGAAACAGCCAGAGATACAGCAGGAGAAACAGTCAGTTAATCACCAACAAGTTCTGGAGGGGAATGGCTCAGCTTTTGTAGGTTCAGAGATCAGCACAGCTGACACTTGATTAACTACTGTTTGATATAAATCCTCTGAGATCTGCGTAGGTGTTCCCATTGATGCCTACTCTGAGCAAAGATGGGTATAGATAAGTTATCTTCCATGTAAGTGTCAGCCCCAGCAGGGCTCTCTGCTGGGGCTGGCACTGCCTCTTGTCCTGACTCTGGAGTGGGTGGTACTGTCTCCTCCTGTTCAGGTCAGTTTCTGAGTCAGAGTCTATGTCTATGTCCTGGAAGCAGGGTATGACACATAGGCAGTAACAGACAACCCTCAGTTGGCTATTCTCCCAGCCCACACCCTTTGGGACAAGTCCAGCTTCCTGTAGAGGTCCTGCAGGATGATGTCATCACAGACTAGAGATCATAATTGGTGGTGATCTTCCTTGTTCAAGGTTGAGTGTGTGTGTGAAAGATGGTGAAGCTGGACTGTGGTGAGCAGGAAAGTTGATTTGATGAGGTTGGTGGCGGGGGCAAGAGAGAAAGAGGCTTCAGGAAAATTCTCCTTGGCAGGATTTCTGAGTGCTTGAGAAATGTTTCTGTTATTTTTTTTTCTTTCCTTGAGTCTTTGGATATTCTTTTCATATTGGTTGCAGCTGTATTTGTATTTGGAGAATGCCATAACTCCTGGCATTTAAAAATGAACACACTTTTGAGTTACAGTTTAAGAACTTCCCAAAGTAATGGGCAAATAATACTCTATGACTTCAATGCTACACTTACTTAGCTAGGAATATGTCTAACTGATCTCAGTGGAGCTACTATGGAATAAATATATTGAAAGTCTCATTGTAAAAGCTGCTGGAAGAAATGATTCTCTTACCTTCAGGGTTGCCATCTTTATGTTCTGCTCCTACAGGCACAATAAAGAAAAATATAACAGGCACACTTTTTCAAAGCACTTAACACCTTACTAGGAAAAGGCTGAGTTTTTTCTGTTTCTGCATGAATAGCTGCAGTCAAGGCTAAGAGCATAGTGAGGGGGGGAAATGGAACAATGGCAACTCTTCTTGATCTTAATATAGGACTCATTAGTTAGGTCAGGGGTTCGTCACTTAGGAGCTATGGATGGGGTTCATAGAGCATGTGAACTGGGTGAAAAAATGCTTTTGTTTCTTCCTGTTGCCTTTGATTTTTCCTGTCACAGTAAATTTTGAAGTAAAAATGTAGTTTCATGATTGTGCATATTATTTTGGTAGATAGGAAATAATTAATTAGGTTCCCAGCAGGCTCTGGACTGGAAAAAAAACCTACTGATCTAGGTCAAAATAGGGCTAAAGAAATCTGTACTATTGCATTTTTATTCCTAAAAAAGCTACATTTTAAGATCAGAGTTAGGAAGAGCATGAACATATATAGATATTCTAAAAGAATATTTTTTGGGGGTGGAGGGGAGAATGAAGACTCTGAAGACTTAGCTTCAGGTCAAAATCAGAAAATAGGTAAACTAGCTTTTGGCAATCATACTATATTTGGTTCAGGCTTTGGTCAGGTGAAGTGCAAGGGTCATCTGTACAATCATCGTCCACTGCTGTGAAGTCTATAGTTTTCCTTAGCTTCAGAAGCTTTGTGTACTGTATGATAGCTAGAATACAGGTTGAATAGTCTTGTAAAATGCTAGAAGAGTTTCTTATGGATTTAGGGCCAGGCACCATTCATGTTCAAATGACACCCAGCTTTACTTTTCTTTGTTATTGGAATTGGATATGGGTATGATGGACTGAATGAGGGCCAAAAAACTGAAGCTGAACCCTAATTGGATGGAAACTCTTTAGATCGGTGGCTCCAGATTCTAGGAAAGGAAAAAGTAACCTTTCTTGGATGAAGTTGCAGTTCTTTGAGACATGGCTTGGGAATATTTCTAGATCTGGCTTTGTTACTGGAGGACCAGACTCTGTCATTCAGGTTGGCTGAGGCTGCTTTTGACTGTTGTGCCAGCTAGAGCCTTTCCTAGGCCATTTCCACACTACACTATTATAGTGTTATTATCCACTTTCAACATCCTATGGAATCCTGGGGTTTGCAGTTTAGGGAGGGGTCTAAGGCCTCAGGAGTTCATGCACTGGCAACCTCACTATTAGTTCTTGAGTACTGCAATGCACTTTTAATTGAGCTGCTCTGGCTGGTTGATGCCAAACATCGGGTAGCAGTTAGATTTCTGACTGGAACAGCATATAGAATCCATATAATACCAATTTTAGGGGAATTACACTAGCTTTCAATCTAAGTTCAAGGTACTGGCCATGACATTTAAAGCTCCAAATGCCAGGGACTTTATCTATATCTCCTTCCATATGCAATCTAAGGTCTTCTGATATTGGATAAGATACACATCTTTTAAGACACAAAATAATAAATAAATAAATGAACAAATGAACAAATGAATGAATGAATGAGACAACTGCCAAATATTATGATTCAGAGAGAAATTCTACAACTTAGGACCAACTACTTATGTACTCATGTGCTCAGCAAATTTGCCTGTGAAGGTGGTTGGACTGATAGGAAGCGTTCTGCCAAAGGTCCCAAAACTCAGACAGACTCTTACTGGGGAGAAACACTCCTTCAAAAAGTCTGGACCCAAGCTTTATAACACTGTATAAGTCATAACCACCACTATGAATTGTCACTGTGAAACAAAACTGTAGCCAGTGAGGTTGCAGCAATAAATAAAATTTGTTTTACCCCTGTAACAAGCCAGGAAGCATATTGGAAGCTCTTCTGAAAACTGGCTTGTTGGGTTTTGGAAACTTCAACTATAATTAGAGTGCTAAGCACTATTATTTAAAATACTATGTTTAGGAAAGCATGCCTTGAAATGCTCTCAAATCCAAATACTATATATATATATATATATATATATATATATATATATATAATTTATTTAGATTTTGTCCTGCCTTTCTCCTGACATAAGACCCCCAAGTGGTAATGCAACTAAGATCTTTTAACATATTAAAATAATTAAAAAGGCAAAAAAAATTGCAGTAGAACACTTTCAAAAACTCTTTTGTCACATGATTTAAGAATCAAAGGTCTTACTAAACTAAAAATGTCTTTCCCTACCAGTGGAAAGAGAGCAGAAAGGATGCCAACTCCATTTCTATGGAAAGGATTTCCATGACTGGAGAACAGCCGATTAGAACTCTCTCCTATATTCTCACCAAAAGGGTCTCTGATCATGATGGGTCCAAGAAAAAGCTCTCCACCAAAGATGTTAAAAATTTTGGCTGCTTCCTAAATGGACAAGAATAATCAATTTCTATGTTCTAATGGACTACCAAGTAACCATTACCTGATTCTTCAGATTGTGGTCTGGGGGCAGGATTTATATGTACACTGCAGCTAATCTAGCTCTATAATAAAGAGTTTTTGGGTTGTGTTTGTTTTGCCTATCAGCAAGGAATTGAGTGGAAATGCTGGAATGATTTGAGGACTGAGTGTGGAATGAATTGTTGCTTCTTTTATGTTCCTTTTAAGAAAGTGATTGGCAGTTGTACTTTGTTTTTCTAAAAACTCATAATATATCAATGCAGTAAAAAGTATATGAAATACAGATAGAAACTAATTACCACCGTTCCTTTCAAGTGAAGCTGTGAAAAATATTTATATTTTTATTTATGTGCATTGGATATATATATATATGAAATATACATGTGCATTGGATCATTCATTCATCTGCACAATTTGATAGGGCTACAGGACAGCCTGATAAAATGGCCTGGAAAGTTGGATCTGCAGGACAGAGGTGCAGCATTTACGCAGCAGTGGATCTCTTTTTCCTGAATATAAAATGTTGAGAAGAATACTTGAAAAGCATTTAATATGCAGTCCACTTTTTTCCCCCAGAGGAAAAGAAATGCCAATTGCCTACTAGAAAATCTTTACTTTCTTGTTGTGCTCCATAAAACAGAAATATAACCACCATTGTAAATTTGTTCTAAGCTCCTAGTCATTTGAACAATAATGTAAAACATGGAAAATGACTTTCACAAATGGGACTATTAAACCTGGACCAGGAATGATAATCTAAAACCTCGCAATACTGGATTTCTGCTACTTGCTGTTGTATTAAATTGAGTCTCAAGACATTTAGACTACCAAAGCTGCTATGATTCAAATGCCAATAACGCTCTGCTCTAGCCCACCCGTTTGGGTGGCAGGAGGCATTTGGAAGAGAGGACCAAGGAGTGTATATAATGGCTGCATGGAAGGCATAAATCCTGTGCAAGCGTCACAGAGAATAATCATCAGTCAACACCTTAATCATCACAAAAAGCCAGTTCAGAGGATAAGGAGGATCCAAGGGTAATAGTTCTAAATGAAAGTGTCCACAGAGAGCATTTGTTTCTTTACTGGACAATTGGGCCATTTCTCAACCTTGTTTATCTTTTGCTGTTCATGTTAGTCCAAAGAGGAGAGGCAGAGAGAGACAGAAAAACAGGGAGCATTGTTGTTTTGTTTTGTTTTTGTTTTCCTTTGCTGTAATAAAGAGGCAAACACGTTACCAGTAGAAACATGGGACAGAGAATGTTGTCTAACAGGTATTTCATGAAACTGGTAAAGAATTTTCATTCTCAGAAATCTGCTATATATACCACAGTTTATATTTTAGAGAAATACCACCATACACCACACAGTGAAGGGTATAATACTGTGTCCATGCAGTTCATCATGACTGTTGTTGTTGCTTTGTGCCTTCAAGTCATTTCTGACTTATGGTGGCCCTACGGGAAACCTGTAATGGAGTTTTCTGGCACTGAAAGTATGTGATGCACCCAAGGTCACCCAGTGGGTTTCTATGGCTGAGTGGGAAATGAAATCACCTTTCTTGAAAAGACAGACCCTCTCCTTCTGTTATTTAGTAGCCAGAGTCAGTGTAGGATATCAGGGGAGTATTTGGCTGCAACTAGTAGCAAGCCACAGCTATTCTCCCCTCCTGAAGCAATGTTCTTCCATCTACAATAAAGACTTCAAAAAGCTATTCAGATTTAAAAGACTGTTTGCAATTCAGGACTTATTCTGCACAAAATTGACACACTTATTTTTCCTCAGAAAATAACGTGTTCTGGGCAGAAAATTCTGTTTCATATGGAGAAAATATTGTTTTCCAGGTAGGAAACTCTGTCTTCTCTACATGTAAATGTGCACATATACACAACAACATGTGCAGTTTGCACAGAATAAGTCTCATCTGTGAAGAATCTTCTCAGTCTAGCATTCTCCTCCTCAGAGTTTCCAATCACTCAAGAAATACTTTTTTTTCCCATTTACCAAATATTTTTGAATATTCTTCCAATCCCTTGCCCAGGGGAATTGCGTCATACAGTGACATTTTTCAAGGGCAAGCCTTAACCCTGATTGCCTGAGTGCTGGGGCACTGGGTGGAACCACCACAGGAAGGCTGAAATGGAAAACATGGCAGGAGGACATGGATGCAACAACAGAAATTGAGGTATGGATTTCTGTAGCTTTCTTGGGGCTGAGAGGCTGAGGAAACCTGGCTTTGAATTCCTGTGTGTTCAGTGGTGTTTGTGGTACTGAATGAGCCACCCTTGACATGGCTGGAGGATGCAACCTGATCTTCTCTGTACGGGAATTGGTGGAATTTGTAAAAGTGTCACCCCAAAAATATACATTTCCAAGGCTTGCAATGCTTTGGGTGAAGAAAATGAGCAAGCATTTCAGAAGTATGCACAACAATAAAAAGAAAATTTCAAATATATGTATATATTTGGTATGTATATATGTATATGTATATTTATATTGTATGTAAGGAGTGAGAAAACTTTGCCCCTCTAGATGTTTTTGATTTCAGTTAACAAAGTCCCAATTAGTGTAGTCAATGTAATAGGAAATCTTCCAGCTTTGTTTTTCCCCAGATTCAGATTTTTCAGAACTTTGAAAATTCTGATTAAAAAAAAAATGAAATTCCCACCTATGGCTAGGAGACGGGCAAATTTCAATTTTGCTTCTAAATTTTTGAAAAAATTGTTGTGACTTTTGAAAGAATTACGATCAAAGATTATCTGATAGGACAAGGTATCAACATGTCCTCACCTGCTTCATTCAATGAGTAAAATGTATACCAGAATGTGCACATAGCCACAAAAGTGTACAGTATTCCTCTGCAGAAACAATCAGAAGAAAAATACTAGGAAACTGAAAAAGAACATGAGACATGACTGCTTCTCAGATTCCAAGAAACACAATGTGAACAAGACTGACAAATGTTTGCATCCATAGATTCAGGCTTCTACTCTAGTCCACCATCTTTATCTCTATAAACTAATATGTTAAACCCACCCCATCCCTGTCTGCCTGTGGAAAGGGAAACTCTGAAGCAGAAAGTCACAGGAAGGCTTTCCATACAGTGCAGAACCCATGTTTCTAACTCCATGGAAGGCCTCCATGAGTAAAAACCACTCTCTTCTTCAGATGTTCCCCCCCCTCATATGTGGAAAGCATTAACAGGCTGGCTGTAGCAAGCGTGCTCTTCTTCCTCACACATTCTGTTATGAATGCCTGAGTGAACCTAAGGACAATATTCAAAAGCAAAGAACTACATGAAAAATTAAGCTAACCCTTTCTCTATCTGAAATGCTGTTCCACCCTACCACAAAGCCACTTTCTCTTAATGTTATTGCTATGAATGTCTCACTAACTCCAGGAACAATCATGCCTGTAGTTAAACTTTACTGTCTGGGGCATAGATTATATTTTCCATGTTGATATAATCGTAAACCAAGTGTGAAAGAGCAAAGGGCCCACTGTATAAGGACGAGGTTGCAGAATGTGTTCTCTTTCCATCACTAAAGACAAGTCAAGGCCTCATGACTGTGCTGGTCCAAATGAAGCCAACTTTCATGCAGATTGATCTGGTCACCATGTCAGAACTAATTTGGCACAAGCCTCCAATCTTCGTTCTGGATGAGTTTTGCCACAGTGCCTGAGGAGTAATCTCTATCACAGCGGTTAATAGCGGGCATTGGCTGTGACTGTATTTGTGAATTTCCTTTAACTTTAATGCCTTCTGAAAGCACTGATGTGCTATATTCTTGAAGCAGGAGACTTGTTCCACTGATCCATTACCAAACTACTCCTGGATCAGAACAGCACTAAGAAGAGTATGTTGGGAAATATGCAAGTTGCTGTTCCTCCTGTGAATAACAATCAGCCTGAGTTAGACGCACAATAAAAAAAAAAACAGATTAATCTTCTGCTATGTTGATTCCTAAGTGACTTTTAGAAGCAGCTTTTGCCTGTGGCATAGTGCAGTCAAAGCCATTATCCTTCATACAGTGCTATAATGACAGAACACATGCATTGTAATGTAAACTTACAACCCAGTTCTAGGCAGACACAATTAGTCTGTCATCTTTTCCAGCAGCAGCAGTTATGGTCCTGGTGGGGGAAAAATGAGTAAAGCAAAGCATCTCATTCATATTTATCAGATGACTTTGCATTGTTCAAAGCTTCCTCATGCAATTGACATTTTTGTATTGCTTTTCTTGGCTCACTAAGTGGAGGTCCAGTTCAATCTAATCCATATGTAATCTAAAGAATAATGTGACCTTCAGAAGACTGGGGGAGGGAAAATCCTCATGAATACTCCTTTAAAAGCTTTTATTTGTGTGTGTGTGTGTGTGTGTGTGTACGGCCATAAAGAGAGAGAGAGAGCTAAAGATACATGTGTGTGTGTGTGTGTGTGCGAATGTGTATAATTTTAGACTTCAGCCTGTTTCCAGAGTTCATTTAATAACTATGAAAATGCTTTTTTTTAAAAAAAGTGCATTTGTAGTGATGAATTAACAATAGAAGCATAGGGAAGCAAGAAGTCAGCAGCTGCACTACTTCCTAAGATGTCTGATCCATCCGTTGCAGCACGTTACAAGGTAGCTAGTTGCTGTTGTAATCTTTAAAATAGCTCTTTCCATATTATTTCAACATTACCTAAACATTTATCCTTAGTTTGGATAAGAAATAGAACACTTTAACCTATGAGCAATGATACAACAAAGCATTAAAATGAGGAAGCTGCTACCCCTATAACTATAAAAATAATTGAAACAATATTTAGACCATCCTTTGTTACATTATAGCCATAAGGTAACCTGCTTGTGTCTTGGTTCTTGCAAGAAAATAATTGCAAGTTTCTCATTACTTGTTACATGTTTCTTCCAATCTCTAGATGACTTGCGAACATGGAGCTGCTAAGGTCTTAAGAAAATAAGGGCAGGCCCTTTTCCTGGTACCACTATCAGTTATCATATATCTGGTGTGGAAATGAAAGAGGGCCTCCTGGGAGGGTCTGTTACCGTGCTATACAACCCAACTCCATGATATGATATGACATGATATGATATATGATTGACAATGAACATTATTTAATCAGCATAGAATTTATAGATCGTATAATTTTATGACTTAAAAGCCATGTTGGCAAAGACAACTGGCTGCACATACGCAAAAGTAGGTCAGAAGAGACCTCAGGGCATGGCCAGGTCATAAATTCAAGTGATCAGTCAGGAACCTCTAGTGCTGATGAGCTTGTGACAACCTCCTAAATGACTCAACCTTCAGACACAATAGTGCATGAAGTTGTCTCAATAGATCCATTGATGATCATCAACCTGTTCCCTCTTCCCACCAACATTCTCCTTTGTTTCCTAATCTGTCCAGGCATGAAGAAGCTATCACAATTCTCATTAATGCTAATATCACCTAATGCTAAGACCATTAGCCCATTCTGTTTGTTCTGACAGAGCCTTCAGGGCATAAAACAGGTACTTAAATCTTGGTTCTGAACTTGGCAACCCATAGTACACTGGAAACAGGCTGTCACCCTGCTTCTCAGATTCCTGTTCTTATACTACCCTCAGATCCCTAGTTTGAGCCACATCACTTCATCTCTTCTCTTCAGGATAGGTAAGTATCACCCACTTCATCCTAACTCCTCACTATCCAATTTTCCTTCCTTTCCCTTCAATCAGCCTTGTATGACTGCTTGAATCTTGTGTGTGTTTGTGATTTCCCCCAATAAAACATTCTTTTAACCTTCAACTGATGTTTTGCATTAGTACTAGTATACACAGGTGGAAAGATCCTATATGGTTACCCCCTCTCACAGTCCTCCCTTTTTGAGCTTTAATTCCCCATGGTTCCATGAAGGCACAGCACCATGGGTGAACCTCTGAGTCACCCATCTTTCGGAGTAACAGGTCTCAGACCCTGAAGATCAATGCTTTGGAGAATTAGGTTTGTTCCCTTTCTATTGTCCTCCTGTTAGCAGAGATACTCATTTTTATTCAGGTAGGGCCTACTTGATAGGTTTTTCATATGTAAACATGTCTGCCATAGGGGACTTAGCAGGTTGGGGTGCTGGCTGTGCCATTGTTTATTGTGTTCTTAACTGTGTTTTTAATTTTTTTTTTGTTAAAATTTATTCTGAATGTTATTTTATTACTGTTATCTACCTTCAGGACCTTATTTTTGGGATAAAGGTAGGACATTAACTCATCTATGTATCCTCGCTATATCCACATAGTTAATTTCTGTGCCAGCACTATGGGTCCAAAGGAGGAATAATTTTATCCAAATGGGAAGCAATTGTATTACTAGTCCTGACCACAATATTATTTATTCAAAATGTTACCTAACTAGAAAAGAAAAACATATCGCTGTAGTTTCCATATTGTCCTTGTATAAAATAGCCCTCATTGCAGCCTAGTAGTGTTGATCTGAAAAATACAGATTCAGCTATTGCTCAGTCATAAATGTAATGAGTCATAAGCATTCACTGTTACTTTTTGTCCCTTAAGATGACTAAAGTCACTTTGTGCTGCAATATGAATAGAGCATTAATTGGGTACTAGAAAAACTAAATTCACGTACAATTCTAGGGGCAAATTATATGTTATATGTACTTCCACAATTGTTTTTTGTTTTTTGTTTTTAATGGAAACATTCTTAGACTTCTCTGCCAAACTCAAATAGAATTATAGAACTGGAAGAGACCACAATGGCCATTGAGTCCAACCCCCTGCCATGCAGGAACATACACTCAAAGCACTCCCAGAAAATGGTCATCCAGCCTCTGTCTAGAAACCACCAAAGAAGATGACTCTACCATACTTCAAGGCAGCATATTCCACTGTCCAATGGCTCTTACTGTCAGGAAGTTCTTCCTGGTGTTTAGGTGAAATCTCTTTTCCTATAGTTTGAACTCATTGCTCCATTCCTAGGCCCTTTTCACACTGTACCTTGTCGCGGCAGTGGGGAGCGGTGCTCGCGTGAGCAGCTCAAGACAGCCCTTCTTCCTCCCACATCCAGCTTCCTGTTAGCGCGACCATCGCGCTAACACCCCTTCCTTCCGCAGCGCAGTCTGGGAGTTGTAGGCTGCGCTGGGGAAAGGAAGTGCGACTGGGCTGGCTTGCCGACACACCGCACAAAGGTAAGTGTGCGAGGGTGCCGCGAGCATTGTGCAAGCGTGGAGTATTTT
Organism: Ctenosaura bakeri; assembly: GCA_948474755.1. Taxonomy (NCBI): domain Eukaryota; kingdom Metazoa; phylum Chordata; class Lepidosauria; order Squamata; family Iguanidae; genus Ctenosaura; species Ctenosaura bakeri. The sequence continues at coordinate 44,254 of CAOLHI010003938.1, read as the reverse complement.
CGGCTTAAAACCGAAAATCAAAAAATGCACACACGCCCTGCTTTAGCCTCATGAGTGTCGTGCGAATGGGAGTGTGTTGTACGGAGCAACACTCCCATTCTCACAACACTCAAGGGGTGCTCGCGCAAGAAAAAAAGCATGCGAAAAAGGCCCTAGTCTCTGGAGTAGCAGAAAACAAATTTGCTCCATCTTCAACATGACATACCTTCAAATATTTAAACATGGCTATCATGTCCCCTCTTAACTTTCTTTTCATTAGGCTAAACATACCTAGCTCCTTGATTTTCTTTTCATAGGGCATGGTTGCCAGACCCTTCACCATTTTGGTCACTGTCCTCTGGACATGTTCCAGCTTGTGAATATCCTTCTTCAAATGTGATGTCCACAACTGGACACAGTATTCCAGGTGAGGTCTAACCAAAGCAGAATAGAATGGTATTATTACTTCCCTTGATCTCAATACTACACTCCTATTGATACAATCTAGAATCACATTGAGTTTTTTTGCTGCAGCATCACACTGTTGACTCATGTTCAGCTTGTAGTCCATTAAGACTCCTAGATCTCTTTCACACATACTGTTTTCAAGCCAGGTGTAACCCATCCTGTATCTGTGCATTTCATTCTTTCTTCCCAAGTGCACATTTCCCCCTGTTAAAATTCATTTTGTTGGTTTTGGCCCAGCTCCCTAATCTGTCAAGGTCATTTTGAATTCTGATGCTGTTCTTTGAGGTATTAGCTATCCCTCCTAATTTGATGTCATTTGCAAATTTGATGAGTGTGCCCTCTATTCCATCATCCAAGTGACTGATAAAGATGTTGAACAGCACTGGGTCCAGGACAGAACCCTGTGGCATCCCACTAGTCACTTCTTCCCAGGTTGAAGAGAAGTCATTGGTGAGCACCCTTTGTGTTCGGTCAACCAATAAGAAATTCACCTAACAGTAGCAATGTCTAATCCACATTTACCACCTTGTCTGCAGCTCAAGGCTATGCAGTGTTCTCAAACTAGCTGTGTTGGGTGGAGGTATTCTGTCATTAAAAGTCTTAATTTTACAAGCTCTTTTTAGATCAAACAGTCAAAAATAGAATAGACCCTGTGACTGCAATCAGTGATGTCAGGTATATTCAGTTTTTATTGGTTTGATTTCTGATCTGAACTTTTCACTGGTCAAAGATATGTGATTGCATTAATTCACTTACAAGAAAAAAATAGCTCACTCTAGCACACTGGAAATGTATCTTACACTTTCTTGGTTGTGAAAAGAATATTATAATCAAACCTTAGGAAGCAGGTCTCAGCATGTGTCACTTAATTGATAAGAGCCCACTTTGCTCAATTTTATGCAGGTTAAAGGGCACTGATTACTGTTGATTGAAGTAAAGTTAATGACAAACATGAAAAAAAGGCCACTGTTATGCTCTGTGAGGCAGAGACTTTATTTTCATCTTCTTAACATGAGATTAATGAGGGGCATTGATCTTCTGTGTTCTGTGTTGGAGAAAGAAATATGTAACTTTCTATCAAAGTGTATCCATTACTAACATCTATTCTGGAAGAGGTAAAAAAAAATGTACAGGCGTGCTGGCTTAGAAGCTTTCATTCTTTCCAAACTCTTCAGTAAAAACTGAAAATGCCTTGAAGTTTTTTTTTTAAAAAAAATCAACTAAATCATTTCTGTGTGGTGATGAATGGCTGTATTTGAGTAACAGGGTTATGTGCTGCAGGGCTGGTAGGAGTGTGCATGAGAAAAGAAACCGCTCACATGATGAGCATCATTCTCTCTCGTTAAAATGTCACCTTTCATTTGCTGACTTCCTCAGCTTCATGTCACCCTCTCCTCTTGCAACTTGTCAATTGTTAGTTTCTGAATGGATTTTTATATTGAAATGCAGAAGAAGTGCCCTACTGCCACTGGTGTTCAGCTGATAATGCCCATGCCATTTCCCCCAACAAAAACCTAGTCCTAAGCTCAGGCAACACTTTTTGAATTGACCCTAGGGAACTTTAAATAATAATAAAAGATACTGCACAAGTGGTCTTTGGAGCCCAAAGCATTATGAAAGGGATGACTTGGAAAATTACCTTGTGTTGTGGAAGAGGGAGATTTTTCAGGTCAGTTTTTCCATAGTGCTTTGGTTTCAAGGATCATTCAAATCTAGTCATTCAGGAAATAGAAGGGTCAGAGCCAGCCAATTCTTCTTCCTCATTACAGTCCATCATCACATTTCATCTCAACCAACCAGCTTCTGTTCCTGTGTATATATATAGCATCTCAACGAAAAGGTGCTTGTTTTTATCAGCCTTATCAGTCTGCTACACCCTGCCCTGTGTCCGAATAAAGTCTGGGTCACAGTGGGAAATAATAGAGATTTGAGGAAAGATTCCCTCCCTTAGTTGTCTTCCAAAAAGACCTACAAGTTGGACCCAAAAAAGCAATCCACATATATCTTCAGAAATATACGTCCTAAACAAAGATCACCTAAATTTCTTTGCACATTTCAGTTGAAAATCACTTCAACAAACAGTACAAACAATGGCCCTTTTCACAGGGGGTTAAAAAAATGGTGTAGCACGACCTCTGACGCAGGTTGTCTACACCGTAACGTGGATTGGGGCGGACTACTTTTGTGTAGTTCCACACCCCAATCCACGCAGGGGCAACCTGAAGTGGCAGCGCCGCATGCTTTTTGAAAACCACTTTTCAAGTGGTTTTTAAAAAGCACGGGGCGTGCAGCTCCATGCAGCCCCGTCACAGCGCCCAGTGTGGATTTGCAGGCGCACACAAGTGCACACCTGCAGACCGCCCGGGGGGCGGGCTTCCGGCTGGCGAGCTTCTCCGGTTGGCAGAGAGCCTCCGCCAGCCGGAAGCCGCCATTTTGGATGCCGCGGGACGCCACAGGACACCGCCGCATGTGGAGCAACGAACTCAGACTGCTCCACGTTGCGACAGCTCCAGGTAAGCTCCGTTTTGGCATGTTTTCGGGCATAGCTTCCTCCGCGTGTGAAAAGGGCCCTTGTCAACTATAGTTTGTTTCACTCCAAGCAATAGTTACGAGGCAGGGGCAGGGTGGAATTCTGTCATCTCAATCAAAAAGAATTCTTTAAATTTTATCAACTACAGTTTGGTCCACTCCAAACTATAGTTACTCTGGAGGCTGATTCTATCATGCAGGACACTGAAGGGTAAATGAAAGGTCGCAATCGTGAGCAAGCGTGTTTAATGGTATGGTCCAAGCTGGGTGCAGGATGTTGTTTGCATCCCAGGCTATAGAAGGTTTGGGGTCTACCCCAGGCACATATATACTTCTTAATTTTCAATGTATTGAATGTCCATGTAATATTATTTATTGCTTACAGATTGCACTGCTTGGTATAAAGCAATTAAGATCCTATGGTTGAAGATACAGCTTTGAGAGTTACTTTCAATATAATTAAGTTACAGTAATATTCCCAAGACCTAGTAGATACTATTGCAACTACATTTTTTAAAAAATGACTATTTATATTCCCATTTCCAAAAAGAAATGGTACAAAATTGTTTTTCTTCCCATTCACTCCAGCACCCAGAAGAAAGCATTCAGCTGAAGCACAACACACTGCATGAGCCAGCACTTGAACTACATGATAGTCCTTCTCTACCACTTAAGAAGGCCATGTTCCACAACTATGGCCCTTTCCACACGCAGGTGGAGAAACGGGGTAAGCCACGCTAAAACGGAGCTTATCTCAGTCCTTCACCGTGTGGAGCAGCGCATTTCGCTGCGCCACACTCGTCAGTGTCCCACGGCGTCCGGCAGCACCCAAAATGGCAGCTGATGACTGACGGAGGCTCTCCACCAACCATAGAACCTCACCAGCTGGAAATCCTGCCCTCGGCAGATCTGCAGGCACGCCCTTGCGCATGCCTGCAAATCCACACCGAGCACTGCGATGCGGCTACACGGGGCTGCACGCCCCATGCCTTTTAAAAACCACATAAAAAGTGATTTTTAAAAAGCACACGGCGCTGCCACTTCTGGGCGCCCTAGCGCGGATTGCGGTGTGGAATTATTCTAAAGTAATCCACCCCAATCCACTTTACTGTGTAGATGACCTCCCACGAAGGTTGCGCTACCACGTGTTATTTCCCTGTGTGGAAAGGGCCTATAAAAGTAATTAAAAGTTGGAGCTATGTTACAAATGTAGTGGACTTGTCCCTCATTAAGTTACAATTGTGATGTAATTATACCATTACAAGTGGAGACGCAATTAATGACAGGTAACTATCTACTTTCAAGCTGTGGTTGAAAGTTATAGCTCCCTAGACTAGAATTTGCTTAACCTGGCCTCTTAAAACACAGAACTGTAACCCATTTACCTAACCCTGCTAAAGCAACTGACAGCTGGGAAACAAATATCTTCATCTACATTCAGTACTGGTTTTTCTGCCTATGAAGAAAGTACAGGGGATACTTTTATCTGAATACTCAATTTATATTATTAATCTTTAGAAGTGTCATGTTTTCATCTAGACTTCCAATGAGACCTACTCTCTTCTTTAGAAACTGATGTTTATCTTAGCTCTCCTGTCCCCTCTCCAAATGAATTCAGAATACTGATAATGAATTCCTGAAACAGATTGCCTCTTTCCCCATTATAGAATTACAGACATGGCAAAGGCTGCTTCCTTTTCTGAAATACATTGCTATAATTTAGAGTCTAGCAGGGCCTCCTAAAAGCACATGGGGAGTGTGACATGGCCTAAATTGGTAGCATCAAGAAACTGCTAAAAGGAGATAATGCAGAGTGTTGGAGTCACAGCAGCAGACACCTTGAACTCTCAAGGTGCCTGACAAGCTTCTACCTCAACTTTTCTGCAGTCACAAATCCCCACTGCCATTAAATTAGGATGTCTTCAACACAGCAGGTTAATGCATCCACATATGAGGCTTCTATTAACAGCTTGTGTCTACCAGCTAATTCCTGCGTTACATTGCCGGAGTAATAATCAGACAAACTGCTTATGTTTTATAGGAATAAAATAAGGAATGCATTTTGGTTCTGCACAGCCTGTTGTTCCATTAGTGCTATGAGTATCTTAGTGTCTTTTGTTGTGAAAGTACCTCTCCCCCATCATCATCATTTTTGTGTTGTGTAACTAATTCAGAGCTTGATTATGTGTATGCCTCCTTCAGTATCTAATTCTTCTAAAATGAACAAAACATTTTGTAGAAGGCAAAAAGTTTTGTGAGTGGAACTAGAACAGGAAGCTAAGAAAACAGTGGAATGAATGAGTCAAGCCCATCTAATCACATATCACTGAGAGTTAGTATGTTTAATGGTTAGAATATTGGACTTGGACTTGGGAGATCTAGATTCTAGTCACCCACTGAGCATGAAACTCATTGGCCGACCTTGGTCAACTACTATTTTCAGACTGGCCTGTTTTCAGCATTGTTATAAGGATACAGTGGGAATAGGGAAAATAATGCACACTGCACAGAGCTCACTGGAAAAAAGGTAGTATATAAATATAACAAATAAATAATAATTGCAATTAATCTGACTGGCATTGGCTCTGTAGGGTCCCATCAAAATTCCTTCTTAGACTACAGTTTCATTCAAACTTTTTCTTATTACTACAATTTCATTTTCATGGCTACTTGCCATAGAAGCTACAACACTGATGCCTGCCATATCACTCCCTGGTACAAAAATAACACAGCAATTGTGAAAATGGAATCAGCAGGTGGGAAGGATGACTTCTGTAGAATAAATGTTCAAGCTTAACTAAATCAGTAGAATCTTCTGGCCATTGCACAAGTGATGGTGAATATCTCTTTCTCTAACTTTGGAGTATGAGGTGGGCTTCTCTCCCCCCTCACCATCCTTAAGCAATAGCAAAAGAACCCAGGTTTCAACCACTCTAGATCCAGAATCCAGAAGCCCAGATAAGCCAATTTTTATCTAGCCAATACATGTTTCTAGCCAATACAATTCATTTAGAAATGAATATAAGGAAAATAGCTTATGAATGAATGGAATGATAATTGATTAATGGCCTAAATCACTTCTGCTTGCCTTTTACCCAAAAGTTTCTGTTAACATTCTCACTATTATTTTTTAATTCATCCTATCATTCAGCTCCTGGTTCTTAAATTACAGCCCAAGCTCTAAAGCTCTAAACAGCAGAGATTTATAACTGAGCTTGTGTATAGCTCAGCACATAAAAATGATCTCATGCTGGAAATCTTTGTTGGGAGGGGAGGGGGGATCATATAAATACTATCAGTAAACTTAGCTTTATGCCTGTATAGATTATATGGTCAAGAGCTTTCCTATCTGCTAAAAAGCAATGGCATAACTATATCTAACTGTCCCAGTTAAATGGGCAACAGGGAAAGGCACAGTGGTGCCATGCAGTGCTTGGAATTTAATTAACATGGGCTGGACATACATACTAGACCAGCATTGAAGATGGAGCACTGGAGTGGCACAGGACTCTACTTTTGAGCCAGATATTTTGTGTGAACACATGGCTATGCAAAAACTTTGCTTTTGTGATACCCTTCCCTTTTTGAAGGAGGAAATTGTCTGATTGTGACCTTGATGCTTTTGCTTATTCATATGGGATACTCAGCTCACGTGACAGTTATCTGTATCATAAAATCAAGGAGTTTTCACACAGCTCCTCCTAAAGATAAGGTTCATCAGTGGTTCAACAACTGTAAAACAAGTGATGGATATGTCATTTACTTCTGCAAGAAGTAAAAACAGAAGACATTTTGGCCCGGGTCTAGAAATATTACAAAGATTTATGTAGATATAATTGCATGCATATATGTTTTCAGGTTCTTTTTGTCATGCATTTGGTATTACTGATGTACGTATATGCATATTAATAAAACACATCAAAAAGAGTTATGCAAGTATACGTACAATCTCATCATTTTTTAAATTTCAATACATATAGAAACAAAACTTTTTTTTAACGTATTCTTTTTGCAATTGCAGGGACACATGTATGCAGCAATACCCCACAGCATTAATAAAATTCTTGATGTCATCACATATAGTAGCACAATAATATGGTTTTGTGTGCAAATGGCATTGAGGATTTTAACCAAACAGTGCATGTTTCAATTACAGAATTACATAGCAATCCTGATATAAAGATGCATTAGCTGTAGGGGATGAGGAATAGACCAAAGCGTCTTATGCTGGTTAAACTTCTAGGAAACCTCTGAATTCAGTGCAGCTACAATTGTCCTCTACCATTTTAGTGAGTTAGGACAAAATTCAGAATCTTTGAAAATATTCTAGGTAACCCCTTCTAAAAAAAAAAAAAAATGCAAGGCACAGGACAGGGCAGAAAGGATCATGCATAATAACAAATATTCAGAAAGCAGGAATTCACCTCATTCCATTTTGCTGGAGAGCATTGTTACATCATACCTAATCTGCATTTCCTAGAGCAGTGGTTCTCAACCTGGGGGTCGGGACTCCTTTGGGGGTCGAACGACCATTTCACAGGGGTCGCCGCTCCTCAATCCTGCCCCCCCTTTTAAAAGAAGGTGGCCTCACAGCCAATGGGAGCAGTGCTTCTGAGACCCCTGCGTTGGGGTTCAAACTGCAAACCCCAGGATTCCATAGGATGGTGAAAGCGGAATAATAGTGCTATAACAGTCTAGTGCAGAAATAGCCAGGATGACTTTCTCCTCTCGCTTTTGTTGTGCGCGGACCCCTGGCGCTTGCCACATGCACGTGTTGTGTTCTTCGCCCTGACTGTCTTGCGTTCCTTGCTTTTTGTATGTCCAGCGTCCGCACTCCCTTTAAGGGAGGGAGGGAGGGAGGGAAACAAAACGTGTCTGCTTATGCTGCCGCCATCTTTCCTCTCTCCCTGTCCTTTCCTCCCGGCGCCTCGTGTAAAATGTGGGCTGTTTCGGCATTGCCTTTGGGAGTGACTGACTTTTTGAACTATGGAAACCCAACATTCAGAACTAGAACTACTGCCTTAATTCTGGCATTGATGGACGCTTTCTGTGCTTAAAAAAAGTGGGGAGGGTTACCAGTTTTTAGGCATTAGAAGTCTATCCAGAACAGTGATTTAGGGCAGTGTTTCCAATCTATTTGATGCTGGAAATAACTAACTAACTAACTTAATAAATAAATAATAACTAACTAAATAAATAAATAAAAAATAACGAAAATGATTTTATGGTTGGGGGTCACCACAACATGAGGAACTGTATTAAGGGGTTGCGGCATTAGGAAGGTTGAGAACCACTGTCCTAGAGTATATATTAAATATTTCTTTTCTTCTCTCTGCTATGTATATTTAGCATATGATGTTTCCACCAGGTGTCAGAAGTCCATAAAAAAATATACACATCTGCCATGAGTAACAAAGCTCAGATACACACATTCTACGTTGCTGAGCAATATTAATTGCAGGTGATGCTATCTTCCAGAAGAGGTGATGACTAAAAGCTCCAAGGCATTACAAATTTTCCCAAACCACTACTCAAGTGTTCATATGTGAAACAGAGAAAGAAAGTGAGAGAAGAAAGAAAGAAAGAAAGAAAGAAAGAAAGAAAGAAAGAAAGAAAGAAATTCATTTGAAAAGTAAAATAAACTCAAAATCTATTAATAGCCAAAAAAGCTGCAATTCTCAAAGAGTATTACATGAGCTTACATAAAGTGTGGGCTTTCATAGTATGAACTTTGCATTGAATGAAGTGACAACCCAGGCAAGACGGCAGGAGCAATTAGAACTCAAATGGAGCAGAGGGTGGAGAGGTCCCTCCCTCTGGACAGTTAACTGCGCAGGAGGAGACCAGATGCTGAGCAGCAAAAGTCTTGCCTTGAGAAGTTATCCATTTAATAGTTTACCTATTAGCTGAAGCAAACTGCTGAAAGAAGAAGCTCCATCTTCAGGGCCAGATTAAGACATGGTGAGGTAATATACTATTCCAAGTATAAGATACATTACACTCTCTTAAATCATATTATTCCAATAGAGCTGGAGAGGAGGGGGGATTTCCTATTTCTCATAAGCTTAAAATAGATTTAAAAACATTGGTTTAGGTAATCAGCTCAAAGTGTCAACCACGCCCCCCGCCACCACCACCACGGGTAGAGTCCTCCTTGGAAGAAAAGAACTAGGATGACAAACCACAGCTGGAGGAGTCTACATAAGAGGGCGAATTTGTGGCTCCAACTGTCATATCCTTTCAAAAAAAAAAAAAGAGGATCCACCAGCTTCAGAGGAAAAAGAGAATCACACGTTGCATGTGAGTCAGATCTCTAATCCAGAGACAGAGAAACAGAGTGAACAAGACATCTGAATATATAGGATGTCAAGGACCTGTCAATATGAAATTCAAAACACCTGCAATAGAAGATGCCTATGAAATAAGTTCTCATCAGTACCTACAAGAATGTGAAGGAGACTTTCAACCACAGCTGTATAAGAACACATTTTGCCTTAGCAGCTGGTACTGAGAAAACTTTCTTTACCTACCTCATCTCACACTCACAGCATTCCTTAGATTCCTGTTTGACTGATATCTTAACCTTTGAACTACCATACTGTCTTCTTGTAACATGAACCTGGATTAGAACCAACTTGTTTTCACATGACACCTTCAATGGAGGAGAGGGGGGTTCCTTACTTGATGAGCATTTTCAGCCTTAAACAAGGACAACTGGATTCCATTTCAAGTAGTAGTTTAAAGTTCTGACTCCAACGCAATACTGAAATATCTAGCCTGTTAGTAATGGTGGGTGTGAACTAGGGATTGAAAGGGTGTGGTAGAAAATCTCCCTGTGAGGTTGTAATTTTTAAAAGATTGGATACAGTACATGGAAAAATACAGTACATGGTCACCTAACAAACAAACAAACAAACCTAATCTGAAAGTTGAAAACAATTGTGACCACTTTGAACAGTTAGCAGTTTAAGCTGCTTTCAACTGGGTGGATAGGGAAATTAATTATACTTTGATGTTACTACCTTCTTTTGCAGACAGTTTCTTAAACAATTTTGCCTTATCCAAAATGCTGCCTATTAAAACACAGAATAACAGCCCAGTTCTATGTATACATACTCAGGATGGTCTGTTTTGCAACCTTTAACTTTTCCTCTTTTGCATTCATTAAGTTGTTCTGAAGTGTGAGGACTGGCAGGCTCAGTTTTTGTTATCGTGGAGCAATGTTATGAAGTGTACATAGTGAAAATTTCCCCTTTTTTTCAGGAGCCCTTCTACTTAGGGGATTTGAAATCCCTTTCACGTCTTCTTCAGATCCTTTAAACTGTCCATAGCTTCAAGAAATAACCATGTGCATAAAAAGAACATGAATGCCTTTAAAAGGATTTTCACATGGGGGAGAAGAAAATCTTATGGTTATGAAATGCTGTTCCCAAACTTGTCCTGGGAGAATTCAAGGGGTTCTTTGTAATTAAACATCCTTTGAAACTGAAACAAAAGAAGAAACCCTGAGAACACTTCTCTGCCCCTCCAAACAGGCATAGGAAGCATAGCAAACACTATGAAATTACAAATCTGAAGAGCTAATACTGAATTCAATTTCAGTCCAAAAATGGACTGACTTAAAAATATGCAAGCCTTTGTCACTATACTGTTAAGTGCACGTGTTCATTTTATCAGAAAAAAGAATGTTCTCACTTAACTCAATATTTTATTCACTTTGACTTCTGCCTTCTAACTTGATCAAGTGTGAATGCCTTTTAGATTTCCATAGAACTGGGTTAACACAGATTATGTCCCTTTATATTTTGCTTTTCTTCAGATTATAGAAATCAGTCTTTATAAAAACTAAACCAAAATAGAAGAAAGAGTGCAATCTGACACACTCACTTAAAACTGAGTCTGACTGGGGTTCACTTCTTCACAAATTATCATAGGATTGAGTTTATAAGTAACTCATGATGGATTGGGATGAGAATAAATCATAGTTTTGTGCCTTGCAAGTGCTAGTGACATTTTCAATATTGCACCTGTTTCCAAAATCTTTACCCATTTGTCCTTCTAGCTGGAAATTCAGACTGACTAGATTAACAAAGCAAGAAAAAAATATCCTGCAACAAACAATGAAAATGTCTAGCTGAGGGAAACTCTTTGAAAAACCCCACCAACAAATATATCACAATATTAGATTACAAATGCCCAATAAAACAAAATGTGTCTCCATTTATGTCCTAAACCAAGCCTTGTGAGCCTGCCCATAGATAAGGAAGGTGTGCTTTACCAGAACATTTCTATTGCTTGTACTAAATGTCTAAATTTCACATATTTTACAGGCAAAATACACTTAAGATTTTCTGTATACATTCGGGAGGGTCATATGAGGCAAAAGGCTGTTTTAAGATATACTTAGTAATGAATAACTCAGTGCATTTTCATGTTATTTTTGCATGCTTAATTCTGTTCTGCACTGCAAAATACCTATATAAAACTGCATGAAAATATTATTTAAAATATATATTTCAAATAGCATTTTCTTTCAGAGCAAACTCTGGTTCAAGAGATTTAGATCAGATCAGGTCCTTCTCATAACAAGAAGCAAAATTGTAAAATTGTTCATTCTTGTAAACAATGAATTTATTAAAAAAATACATCCCTATTACAACAAAATGTCATCAAGCAGCTAGGAAGTTTATAAATTCTTATGCATGATCTGATGATATCTCTGTGGTTTTTGAGGCAGCAGTTGGAGAACATCTGGTGTATTTAATGAGGTCTCTATTCTTTTCCTTAAAAATTTGCACACCTCACTATAAAAAAAAACTGATTTCTTTCCTTAAGGATATCTGTTAACATTAAGTTTCTTTTAAAAAACTGGCTGATATCTAATTTAATTTGATTATCTTGTTCACTGCCCAACCCTCATCTCTGAATATTTCACAAAGAAAATGACAAATGTTTCCGCTTGAACCTGATGGTTTATTTCCTTCCTTCCTTCCTTCCTTCCTTCCTTCCTTCCTTCCTTCCTTCCTTCCTTCTGTATTCAATTAAAAGCATTTATCTTGACATTGTGTTTTGTCCATATGAATTGGGACTAGAGATGGCTGAGCACTTTCTTTTAGGTTTTTTTTTTTTAAGATTTCCCTGAAATTTGTAAATTTATTCTTGTTTGAGGTGGAAGGAATGACAGACACAATAAGAGGAGGGAATGAAACTCAATGATTCATCCATCCAGTCTCTGTGCTTTGTGTGCTTCTCCCTTAAACATTTGGTTTGAATGAAACTATGCTGAATTATATTAATGCTGAGGTCAACTCACTAGCTCTTTTTTCTAAGAGGTTCATTAATATCTAAATTTGGGCAGTTAGAATAGGGGATTGCATTTTGGTTTATTTTAAAAAAATACTAACGCTCATAATTTGCGGAAAAAAATAAAGTTTTTAAAATTAAGCTGACATATTTTCACGTACCTATTGAAAAGCACACCTCTTATTTGTCAGCTGTACATAGACATATAGAATCAAATTATCAGACTATATCACCAAAAAGACAATCATTCTTACATATTTATTACATACCGATTAAATTAATTGAAGACAAAGGACCATACAAACCTTCTCTTCCCACTCAAATGAAGGTTCCATCTGCATAGAAATATTTAATTACAAGGAGATACAAATCTTTCCAGAATGATTGCAAAGGAATCCAAATGGAACAGTTCATTTTGTTCTCCATTTGATTCCTCTGGGTAAGATTGTATGAACAATTGAGGTATACGAAAACCATAACAACAATTTGTATCACTTAAAAAAACAACAACCTCTAAAATGGAGTGACCTCTACGTAAGATTTTCCATGTGATCATTATTATAAATCCCAAACATGACTAGATTTTAAAATACGTCATGTCACAAGTTACCATAAGATTAATCTAGATGCAGACATACTGTGTGGTTCTCTGGAGTTTTCCTTTTCACTCTAGTACCCACCTCATGTATCTTCCCCTGCCATTCCAAAGAGTACCTGAAGCCTTAAGATCTACTTTGAGTCTTTAACATAGGAAAGCTAAATTAACATGATTTGTTTTGAAGATAAACTTATATTGTTCCACTTTGATGGGTAGTCTGTAAAACGTTACCTCAGATCACAGAATATTGTATGTTGAAGCATGAGTATTCCAAGAAGAATATTCTGTAAATATTGCAGAACCTTCTTGTGCATCTATATGCAAGCAAGTTGGCAGACTACATTGGGCATGATATTGTAATAATTTTATTCCCTTCTTGTACTCAGCCTCAAGCAAAAGGTATAATGAAAAGAAGGGTCTGACATGACTGATATTGAATATTGCCCCCAAGCCTGAGAAGACTAAAGACCTGAAGCAAAACATCTTCTATCACCTAAAAACAACTGTTTAATGTCTCATTCTGCTCCACACTATTACACAATGCACTCTGCAGAGACAATGCCTTCATCATTTGACATGTCACAGCATTTTTTGTAAGCTGCTCCAAAGCACACTTTAAAGGCACAAAAGCACCCATCTTTCTCAGTGAAACTGATTAAAAGAAAAGCAAACAGAAAAACAATAACAGTAGCACAAAGGGTGAACGAGAGTAATTATTACCCTGTGAGTGATGATGACTCAGATTATCATGCTGAGGAATGACAAAGACGTGATAGCTCCAGACTCATTTGAGTCTTCACTTCGCTTATTGAATTCCCAGCAGTTCAGCTTAAATCAATTTGTTACAAAATAAATAATTATTTTCTCCAAATCAAGGCAAGTTTTAATCTTATCTTACAATTTGCCAGTGGACATGAAGCTGAGGGAAGAGTTGTGGAATAGGGTCAGACCAAGAAAACCATTTTCAGAAACTCATAAATCTACCAAAATTTAAAACAAATTGACAAATAGAGAGATGATGAATGCATATAAAAAGTCACTGAACATTTTTATGGTGCAAGAGATTGTGGATATAAAGGGATTACATGAGCAGCTGTGGTCAAAATTTATGCCCAGTAGGAACAAATTCATAGAGTTCCCAGAGTCAAGAGACTGATAGTGAGACACTAAGAATTTTCAGGGATAATGAAATCTAATATTCTGAAAAATCTTTTTAATGAAATGATTAAAGAATCATGAAACAAGATTCTGACTTTGTGAGTTTTGGCTCTTGTTAGACCAAGCATCTAATTTAATGTCTTCTACAAGTCTGCAACCAACACCAGCTGCTCAAAGGAATCTGTAAACCAGAACAATAAAACATGCAATTTTCCCCTTTTAGATCCCAGATGGTGACATGGTCATGCTTGAAATATAAGGATTGGAAGTTGTTGCCATTTTCTCTTGGTTAACACACCAAAAGCTCAGTATCATCTGATTTTAGCTGCCTAAATGTCCATTGACTTCAGTGAAACACAGGATGCCATTTCTGACGACAGGCAGTTTGTACACATAATAGAGACTGTAGTAAGGAAATAAAGCCTTTGTGATCCTGGGTACCTAATACATAGCTTTCCTTTTTGAAGCATTTAAAATAAGCATTTTTCTCCTATTAATACTAATATTTCATAATGATTACAGATATAAATGGTGTTCCCAAGGAGTAGTAATATGCTGAGTTTTAGTCACCCATGGCCTGTTAAATAATACTCAGTTCCACTTCTGGATGGTTTTCCATTTCTATCTTCTGACAGTGAGCATCCCATGACCATTCCCTTCCCTCACTTCACCCCACCATTGCTGATTAGTCTGTTTTTTAAAAAACACACAAATTTTAAACACATTTCTGTGTTGCTACATTTGTGCGTAGGAATGTACGTTCATTGATAAGTGGAAAAAAACACATTTTAACAAACCATTACCAGATCCACTCTCTTCCTGCTGTCCATTTAACACCAGAAGACAATAATGATGGCAGCCTGTCCTTTGATATGCAGAGAGAGAGAGAGGGACAGAAATGATGGAAGGGAAAGCCTGGGGATGCCCATAGCTGGCCACTTCTGCGATGTGAATCCATGTTACGCTTCTGTGTGTAGGCAAACACCAAAGCAGAACTGGTTTGGAAGATTTACAGTGGAGTTTTTCTGGTTTTCACACACAGCAGTTTCTTATCACAGTGAACTGCAGTGAACCATTCTAGGAGCTGAAAACATGGAGAACCATGAGGAAAACTACAGTGCTAAAACAGGGTGCAGACTGAAGGGTAAGAATTTCACGCTGCTACGATGTATCAACCTCATGCAGAAATAGCCTCTCACTTTTTGGAAAGGAAAACTATTTTGTACTTCTGTTAGCATCTGTGTATCTCTATACCTTTTGATTTCTCCCTTTTGTGTATGACTGGTACCATTCTAGCTACTGAAGTGTCCATACTTGTAGAACTCATTCTTTTATTGGAATACACAATTAAATTTGGGGATGAAAGGTGAGGGCTGCCTGCCTTCAACACTTATTATATATCAGCTTTCATTAAAATAAAGTCTAGTGTCAGGTCAATTAACTAATACAATTTTTAACTGGGTATTTCTTCTCATTCAAGTACCATCGGAGGGATCCTATTTGTTGGATGGAAGGAATATCCATTCACCTCAACATGGTGACCAGTAGGGATGTAAATGTCCAACTATTTTATTCTTTCAAGTGAAGATGAATGATTTCCACAGTTTTCTCATTGCTGCAGAGACAGCAAATATTTCTGTGCTGTTCTTGCCCAGTATTTACACATTCTGAAATATTTCAGGAATAATAGAGTTGAATGTCATCCTCATACTGATGGCACTGAACCCAAAAACACTGGACAACCTCTCCCAATGGTTTAATGTAGATGTTAAATAGCATGGAGAACAGAATTGAGCCATGAGGGACCCCATAGGCCAAAGGACAAGGGATTGAACAGGAAACTCTGAGCATCATCTTCTGGGTTTGGCCCTTCAGGAAGGAATGAAGCCACTGTAAAACCGTGTCCCCAAGTGCCATCCTCACAAGGCAACAGAAGGATATCATGGTTGATGATATGGAAAGCTACCAAGAGGTCCAGCAGAATTGATAGGGACACATTCTCCCTGTCTAGTTCCTGGTATAGGTCATCCACCAAGGTGACCAAAGCAGTCTCAGTCCCATAGCAAGGACTGAAACCAGATTGAAATGGATCTAGATTACCCATTTCATCCAGAAACCCCTGGATCTTGAGGGCCACCACATGTTCTATAACCTTGTTAGAGACTGGACAATACTTATCCAATAAAAGAATAAAATGAAACATAATAGAATGTTCTGAATGAAAATAAAAATGAAATGCTTAGGAGCGATTTTAGTATAAATCATCTTACATAATTTGGTTAAACAATTCCTGAACATAAAGTGAATTAGATAATAGCCCTTGCCTGATCCTGAACATGGGAGCAAGGGAGTGGCAGATCCATCCATCTCTATTATCACTTTCTTAATGTATGAGTGCATTTGAAAAGAAGTTCCTGTTTTTCTGATGGCTCTCAACTCAAAAAAGGTTGATCTGTCAAGTTCATCTTGATTCTCTGAGTTTACTCTAGTTTAGACTAACAGTTAGATTAAAGTCCAGTTTGAGAACTTCTTATCTCCTGTATGAGATTTACAGGAACATCACCCATTCAGTTTTATAATATTTTCAAATTCTACTTCTATCATTTAGTTAATCATTATGATCCCTGAATCCCTTCTCATGATTCAAAAAAAAAAAAACAAAAAACAAAAAACTGTGGGTAGCAAGAATCCATTTCATATGTCATGTACCAACATTAAGTGGACCTTAATTCTTTTAAAACCAGGATAAGACAAGCAAGGAACACCAGCCAAAGTGAAGGATATCTAAGCCACAATGATTTCGGTAAAGAAGTTAGCATATGCTTAAGGTATCTATCTGTTATACCAATAGATGTGAAATGGCTAAATTTGGGGCATATCATGTTCATAACTAATTTCAGCTGAGTTCTAAGATGTGCCTTCTAAATTACATACACATTTGCACCTAGATTAACCCAAGCAGCCTTTGAAACTTTCTGTTTTTCTGTTAATCATTGTGATCAAGCCTATTGCTGAACCGTCCTATTACAGAGAAAATGGATTTTGTCTCCTTGTACTAATGAACTGCAGCCTTGATCTGAAATGACAACACTTCACTAACACAGAGGGTTTAGGATTGCTTGCCATCTGTTCATCCATGTGCAGCTTCAAAGCAAACACCACCAACTAAGCCTAATTAAGGGTTTTATGATCTCAGCCCTTCTAGTATTTCATCCATGAGTGTTTAAGATGACGTAGTGAAAAAGCAGAATGGTGTCTGTGTGAAGAAGCAAGATGGAAAGTACATAGATGATGGTATTAGTATTTGATTTGTTAAGAGATGCTTGCAAAGATTATTTTCCATGAAAGTATTTTCCAATGTATAGGTAAATGATCAAAATGCTATCATGGCTTCTGAACTTTCATGTTATTTGCCATACTAATAACTAATTATTAGCCTACACTTCTTGGCATGCTTTTTAAAGATGCATACCAGTTCATAAAAGAAAAATAGATCATACAAATGACCAGACTACCCAGGGAGATGCTAGCTGATCCAAGGTAATGTGGTTGTCTATAGGACTTTGCACATAGGGATGTAACTATGAAGGGGGGGGAGAGCAAATGAGGTCAATGAAACTTCCCATCAATTCCCAAATTTTAATGCTGTGGTAGGTCAAAATTTCAGTTGAACATTTAGAAATACAGTTTTTGAAACTCAAAATGGCCCCCATAGGCATTAGCAGGTACAGGCCATGTTTTTGTATTCCTAGGCTGATTTATACTCAAGAGAGGCCCTTATTAAATCAAGAAGAAAACAATATTAAATCAAGAAGAAAACAAAAGTAGATTTCTAGTTTACCTCCAGGTTTTTAAAATGCCTCTGTTGAACTCAAAACAGCTGGTGGGCCGAAGAGAATTGTTGGAAGAATATATGCATTTCACTTGAAGCGTTCACATATTTGTGAGGCCTACAGGGTATTTACATGAAATCAACTGTGTCCATATTTAGAAATACGAACAGCTTATATATGTATAACAACAACAACAAACAACAGCAACTTCAGTCAATGGAGCAAGGGTGTTTTTTTGTTTTGTTTTGTTTTTTTGGTTAGGGAAGTGCAAATATGTTCACAAATTAGAGGGAAAATGCAAAATATTTGCATAAATTTCAGGGCAGGAGCAAAATGCCAAACTCTCTGCTCAATAAGAAATGTGGTAGGGAAAATGTAGGTGAAATTGGTGTAAATCAAACAAAATTTATATTCATCATACACATATTCACAATCTATCTCATTGGAATGACCAAAAACACAGGCAGGCTATATACTTACAGCTATAGTTGTATTCACTTATTTCTGGTGTTCCACAAAATACATGGACCTTGAAGTATGTGAGTTCAGAAGTTTCAGGGACACTGGGGCATTCAGAAGACACTGGAATGTAGACAGTTGCTTTGTCACTTTCCTCCTTCTGTTATATACTATATACATGGTTCATCATGGGTGCAAATGTGTTATACAATGCATCATAGAATGCTCTGTTAATCATATTGTTTTTAAACAGCTGAATTTCTAAGAGATGGATATTTGAAATGAAAACTAGTTATTGCTCAAATCACAATATATACCATTCCCAAAAACGACAAAAAAGGAACAAATACACCATGTCTAAAAATAGTACTACACATTGTCATTCTTTCATAACCATTTATATTGTATGGTATGTATGATCAATTACATCTAAATTCATTTGAGTTATATGATTTACTTGGTGCTACATTCTTATGTGACAGTTACAAGAAGGGTAAAGATATTTCAAAGCAGGAGCATCTACAGTATCACTGAGAAAACAAAATGTATCATTTTGGAGCATGATCTTCCTTCCCACCCCTTTGCTGCATGCATTTGGGAAAAAAAAGTAATTTAGGGCCTGGATAAGTGTTATATGAGGATAAAATAGGTCTGCTTGGATGACCCAACCAAATCATTTGACATTGCAGATTCAAACAGAGATAATAGCTCATATTAATTGCTCTGAAAACAAGTGTTATCTATACCTGGAGCTCCTACTTATTGTCATGCTTTGGAGGTGATCAGTTATCATGGCAACAAGCATAGCACAACAAGTTGACAATGTGCTTGAAAGGCCATCATTTTCATGGATGATGATCTTCAAAAGAAGAGGTTAAGTGGGTTGTAGTGCCTCAGCTGTGCAGCTCTTCACCCTCCCCCAAAAGATGACCCAGGGCAGAAATTTGTTTCATTTGATGGACATGTCTGCAAAAGCTGAACATTAAAGGTATAACAAAAAAGCAAACACCTCAGAGATATAGCCAGAGGTTTTGCTGTTTATATTCTTGGAACAGGGTGTTCATAATATATGGATATGGAAAAAAAGACATCTCCATTAAATCATTGTCATGACATTGTGCTACAGCCTCCAAAATTTGACAGTGTTTTTTGGTTATATCATAACTTGCAGTCTCTAGTTGCAAGTCAAAATTCCAAATGTGTGTGTGTGGGGAGGGACAATTTCCTAGAAAACAATCAAATACATATATGAGAAAGAGGGCCTAGCTTACCTCTTGTGAAATAATTTTTAAAGGAACAGAAAAATGAGAAAGATTTTTGAGCAACCTTCACTAAGATACACGAAATTAAGAAAGCAGAAGGTGAAAACAGAAAGTGTGATGGATATTAGATAATAGACAGGTCAGGGTAATGCTGGGAACACTTCAGCTAGCAAGAGAGAAAAAAATCTCAAATAACAAAACAAAAGATGTTTTTCTTTATCTCTCACTGTCAAAATGATAGAATCTTACACTTTAGGGGGTAAGAATTTCCAACAATTTATTTGATTTCCAGCATTTTCCCTTTGAACAATTGGAGAAGCAGCTATATTTTGCCCATATTTTAAATATCTCTCCCTACAATTAGGTTTCTACTCTACTTTTATAACTATATTTCAAATTTTTCATCTCTCCTTTGGTGATGCCTCTGTTTCTCACTAAACTTTTAATTATGTATTATGTATATGTAATCATATGTGTCCTCCAATAAGTTCAAGAGTTCTCCTCTCTTTCTTGCTTTATCCTCCACAACAGCTGAGATAAACAATGATTGACCCATAGTCACCGACTGGATCTCCCAAGTCCTAATCGAATAATCAAACCATTACAGCCCGCTGGCTGTATTGGATTCCTATTGTATTATCTATTTGACTTCTGCTTTCATCAACATCAGCAGGAGTGGGTAGTCTTTCTCCAATATTTGTCAGTTTTCCACATCTTTTTCTGTCAGTCCATCCAATCTCGAGACTGTTCTCTCCAATTTCTTCAGAAGTCTGAAAATAACCCTCACACTAAGAAATGTGTATTTACTTTTGCCCACCAATTTTCCTAATGTATAACTGAAATCTTGTTAATTGAAGGGTTATGTCCATTCTCCTGTTGAGACACCCCATCTGACAATCTCCAATGACTGAGTGTATAAACCTGGAATATGAGCAATGAGACAGAATGGGTGTATTGGTGTGTTTTCACCCCACTGCCCAACTGCCTTCCTAACTGAATGGCAGGGTGGAATCACAGAGATGGTGTTAAAGTCCTCCAAGCTTATGTGTTGGGATATTTGAACATCCATGCTGAGATGCCTTTGTCAAGACCAGCTTAAAATTTCAGGTCTTCCATGACAACCATGGGCCTGTATCAGTTAATATATGGCTCTACACTTGTAGCAAGGTACTCTTCTTTTTTCTGGTCAGGATGATGGTAATCTGGAGGTAGAGGGGGTTGAAAGAACGTGTTGCCATGGACAGATCACTACCTGGTAAAATTCAGATTTGCTGGAACTCCTAACTTCTGCGGAGGTAATGAACTAATTAAAATGGACAACCACCAGGGATTAACAGATCCAGGAGGATTTCTGAATGTTCTGGGGAATTTTCCAGCTGCTAGAGTTGGTAATTCTGTTGATGTGCTAGTTGATCTGTGGAATAGGGAGATGACCCAGGCAATTAAGACAGTTGCTCCCAAGCATCCTTTATTTGAGCATGTATGTCTTGGTTTTCAAGACAACACAATGTATAGCAACAGTGGAGAAAGACTCAGTATAAATCTGACTGAGCATGGGTTAAGGCCCATTTTAGAATATACTTTAGAACCTCTTATATCAATAGAATCTCATCCAGCACAGCTGTTCTGCATAGTTAAAGAGCTGCTGCATCCCAGACTGTTAAGGAGGAGTCATCTGCAAAGTGCTGTAACAAATTTGCTCAATTCTTTGTGGGGAAAATTGCAAGAACTTCACTCAATTCCAATTTGCTTTCAAGTTTAGTTCAAAGTGCTGGTGTTCACCAACAACATTCTAAATGACCTGGGGCCAGGATATGTAAAGAATGTCTTATCCCATATGAGCTTGTCAGAAATTTGAGATCTTCAGAGGAGACCTTGTTGCATGTTCCAACACCTTGTGAAGTTACGTTGGTGGGTAGATGTAACAGGGCTTTCTCTGTGGAACTCTGTACCCAAGGAAGGTAGGCTGGCCCCATCTCTTTTAAGCTTCTGCCAGGCAGTCTAAACAGTGCTATTCCGCATGATATTAACCATTTTAAAATACTCTTTAAATAGTATTTTGATGTGTTTCTCAAATTATTTTATCTTTGTACTGTTTTAATTGGTTTTTCTTTGTTCGTTCTTTAAGAGCCCTTCCAGGTTTTTTATACAGGTTTTTGTCTGTACCTTTTCATAATGTTCGCATTTTTGTTGACATTTCTTAACACACTTACTAACTAACTCTCACACACAAATTAGTTGAGAATAGCACCAAACATTTAGAGAGGTGTGGTTGATAACTATATTCAGATCTATACTCTGGAAACTATCTGGAACTTGAAATTCACATTTAAAATACAATTACAGTTACACTTCCAAGATGTGAAGGGATAGCACCACCATTATGGTTAACAAGATTTTTTAAAAGTAATCTTTACTTTTCTGTGTCACAAAATTAGTTACACATATAAAAATTAGAATGCTTCAAGATACTGGTCTGTAAGGAAGTAAATCTTCATAAATTTTTATTCATGAAGGTATGTTTCCTGGGCATAAAACATTTCTGTGTAGAAATTAAGTTTCACACACACACATGCACACGCGCACACACACGATCAAGAATATTCAAACACTGAGCAAAATTGCAAAATTAGGTGTTATTCTTCCCAACCAGATTTCCCAAGCCTCAAGAAACCTTTTTTTGGCTGGGGGCAGGGAACAAATAACATCTTCTATTCTTTACTATCCAGTGATAAAATGGTGGATTAAATAATAAAATGGTCAGCTTGGCTGGCAATCTTCATCCCATTGAACATTTTCCATTCCAACAGCTGGTCATTCTAAGAACTTTACAACATGAAGAATTGGTGCTAGTTATTGCTTGGTTTCCTCTTCCATCTCCACCTCACATTTCTTTTGTGCTGTTTGCATGCCAGAGGGTAAATGTCCTCTTTTTTCTTATCAATCTTATCTGAGCTGCTCTGGAAGATTTGTTGCCTGAAGTATAGTACAAATATGCTTCAAATAAATAAGTAAACAACATCCTCACAACATTAAAAACATGTATCTTTTCTTCAACAGACTACTGACACTTAAACTCCCTCAAATTTCATCTAGTACAGCTGAAGATACAAGGAACAAACCTTACAAACTCTCAGTTTTGAGAAGACTACAATGGACAGTGGTAATATGACATCATTGAAAGGTGAATACACAATCCTTCTTATCTCTTTTATGAGATAAAAAGGGAACAACACTCATTTTGTTGTTTCTTACCAGGTTGCCATTGGATGGTCAGTTCAGTCTGAAATGTGTTAGCAATAAGCAAATACAAACGGAATTCACAATACAGACAGCATGAGCACTTCCAAATTAACAGCAGGTAGTAGGCAGGGGAAATAAAGCAATGGATGGTTCACCAATTTCAAATCCCTGCTGGCTCCAAAACTCTGCTGTTAACCAGTGCAGATGGTAAAGATGAGTTGTTTTTCCTAGTTGTTCCTTTCTAAAATTTTATTTTTATTCATTGGATTCAACATGGTTCCAATCCTGGGACCAGGGCTGAAGTGGAACAAGGAAAACATTCCCAGGAATACCTGAGCTCCTAGGGACCTTGTTGTTTTTGTATGCCTTCAAATTACTTCTGACTTATAGTGACCCTAAGGCAATCCTATCATGGGGTTTTCTGGGGCTGAAAGAGTGTGATGTGCCCAAGTCACAACCACAAAAAAACCCAGGCCATTTCCACACAAGACTGTTATAGTGCTATTATTCCACTTTCAACATCCTATGGAATCCTGGGATTTGCAGTCCCTCCCTAAACTGCAAACTCCAGGATTTCATAGGATGTTGAAAGTGGAATAATAGTGCTATAACAGTCTCATGTGGAAATGGCCTCAAACAGTGCATTACAAAATTGCACTTGGATCACAAAACACTAAAAAAAATGACTATAAGCTGCCAAATCTCAGTATATCTGAATGTTCCATAAATACCAGCATTTGTTGGTTGATTCAGACATAGAAAAGAACAACAAACACATCGAGAAAGAAACACTACTCCTTAGTGATACACCCTAATTGTGGCTGAACCTAATTCAGTAAAAAATGAGTTTAAAGAAAGTACTAACATTTGGTTTGTTGGGAGATTTTGGACTGTGGAGTCAAGCATTTTTCCCTAGGCCCTCACTGCTAGTTCTCAGGAGCCCAGCCTGGGACTTGTGAAGGAAATGTAGGAGCTTTTGCATTCAATAGGTTCAAGATATCCTCTATCCTGGCCCTCTGCAGTCATATTTAGAAAAACATTGCAAGCAGTGGTTCTATAGCTGCAGAACTTTCCATGTGAATATTAGGCATACCAGGAGAGGAATCTTCCCATATCAGTGAAGTTCATGTTCACTGATGAAGGGATAGTTCCACACATTCAAAAAGAAAAGGTTTCTTTCAATTCATTTTTAATCATTATTGACAAAAAAATTCAAAATATGAATAGAGGAGAAGGCAAAACTGGAAGATTTGCCCACTCTTGTCCCATCCTGCCCCTACACTAGCTGGAAGATGTAGGGGTTAGGATTTTGTAAGATGGTGCTTTACAATGTCCATTTTCTAAGTTCTTGTCTAGAGCTCTGAAATAAAGATTATGAAAGACCCACTGCAAGGCAAACTATCTAAATTCATTATATTACTCACTTTATTATTATGGCCTTGCATCTATCGCTGCCATTAGGAAGCCTTTATTGCTATAAATTGCAAAGTGTGCCAAAATGAAGCAATGATGTGTTTCCAGCTTAATAACCAGATTGGCTGAAAGAAATGATGATATCCAGACCTCAGTTCAAATATCTGTGAGTCTGTAATGATCAGACTCTTCCTCTTGACTGAGCTATCCAACCTCCTCCTTTAGAGAGCTCAAGAGGAACAACTTAGCAGTTTCACATTCTGTTATGAAATGCAAAGTAGCCAAACAGTGAAGTCATTTCTTCAATCAACTGTTCAAATCACTCCTCCTCAGCTTCCAGTTTATTGAAGAGCTGCATAAAACAAAACTTGATTATGTCAGCATGTCTTCATTGGTAATATTGCTGCTCATTTATTTTAAATAACAGATAACAACCAAATCTAGTGCATTCACTGATACGAGGATCCTTGTCTCATTCTGAAGATTGAGAACATGGAATACATGGGAATTAACCTCCATATTTATTAACTTTAATTGATTTATCAAAGTGAAAAAATAGGCAGATTCTGGGATCTGAATGTTCGGCCTTTGAGCTGTTTGTCACAGGTTCTAATCCAGGCTTTCCCTTACATGAGACACTTCTGATATGTTTAGTTACAACTCTTATCATTTCCATATAACGCCAATTGGTCAAAATCCTGCCCAAACCATCCTACTATCCTTAGAATGAATCCTAAGCCAGGAAGGAAAAATTATTCAGAAAGTAGCTCTATGGAATTTCTCCCTTTAAGCCTGACAGTGATCAATTTTGTGTCCTCCACATCCTGCTAGTTTTCAGCTTTCATCATCTTATACCATTGGCTGTATTAGCTAGGGATCATGAGAGTTGAACTCCAATTACACTTGAAAGGTCACAAATTTCCCACTGTGCTGTAAGCCAATGAAGAAAACTGAGTATCTTTAAGTGTGTCTCCTTCCCCCCCCCCAGATATTTTATTTGGGAAGAAACTATATGTTGTTGTTGTTGTTGTTGTTGTTGTTGTTGTTGTTTTGAATTTCAGTTTGGGCAAAATCTGATGGCACCCTTCAAATACATCTTGCTATTGTGCTACTCCTCTGAATTTCAGTTAAAATCCCACCGATGAAAGAATTGAAACTCTAGTCAAGAGGTCTTGAAATGGTTTCTAGCCCAAGTCCTAGTCTCAAATTCTCAGGTAACTATTGTATCCAGATTCTATCACATTTCCATCCCACCAACTTCACAGTACACAAGAGAGGGCCTTCTCAATGGCTGCCCCTAGGATCTAGAACTTTGTCCCCAGACTGGTACCTTCCCTACTATCTTTCCTCAATCAAGTAAAGATGTTTTTATTCAGACAGATGTGTGATTTTATGTAGCCTGTCTGATACAATGTGCTGGATATTCCTTTGTTGACAAATATGTGAGTGTTTAATTATATATTTTAGCATTGTTTTAATTCTTTTTGATTGCTTAATTATGTTTTAACTTTTGTATTCTGTGGGGATTTTTAACTATGTTGTTTTAGTTGTTGTAAATAGCTTTAAGTCCCAATCTGGGGAAAAAGCAATGCATAAATAATTAAATAATTAAAGAAAGATAGAATTTCCTTGATTTATGCCAGTGAATCTTTTTCCTATGAAGGACCATTGACTGACAAGAAAAGATTTGACACCTTGCATAGGTGGGAGAAACCAAATCCAATCATGGGGGAGACAGATCCATTTACTTGTTACCTAAAAAGTCCCCCCCCCAAAAAAAAAAAATTCAACAGCTATTAATTCAAAGACACCATACATATTGATAAGAAAACTGGAGCCACAATTGGGGAAAAAAATAGTTCCTTTATAAAGTATGCATGAAGTAATGCAGTGGCATGAAGCCCAGAATAAACTTTAAGTTTGCATGACTTAACACACACAAAGGTCTCCATCAGTGTGTTGAATGGATTACAATGAAGAAGAAAAATGTTGCCCATGTGTTTGTGAAAGGCGAACCTCTTATAGACAGAAAGTCTTTCAATGGATTATGAATACAGTCTCAAAATGAAGCTTGGATTACAATTTCATTTTCAAATGGGATGGGATTTGAGGTTTGATAACGAAATCATAATTAAAGTGTGCAAGCAGAAGTAGAAATATGGTAGAATAGACAGGAGTTAATTATAATAAGTTGTTAAACACTTAGAGCCAAAGGAAATTGGGAAGTGATTTTAATAGGGTGAAAGAGGGAGGGGGAAGGAAGTGGAGAAATAGCATTATAGATCTCGTAATGTGATGTTTAATATAAGGTGTTTTAATTGTTTACTTAATAAAGATGATTTATCCAAAAAAATGAAGCTTGTATTACATCATTTAGTGTGTTATATCAATATTCAGCAACAGCAATTACAGACATGGCAGATTCTCTGCGTTTGAGGAAAAAGAGGAGAGCATTCCCCACACTACAGCTTAGCTGCAAAGTTGTGATTGACCAATGAGCCTTCATATGGAAGGAACAAGAGAAGACATAAATAAGGAGAAATGAAGTGAACTTTTTCATCATTCTTTGGTACATTTTAAGGACTGTAACATTTCTCTTAGGACGCAGAGTAAGAAATACAAGCTAATTCTTAATTGTAACACTTCAGCCTTCTCATTCATTATACACATATGCATGCCAAGATAATCAAATATTGTTGTGCATCAGGCCATTCAGAAATGGGGTGTAAACTATGTTCCTTGAGCTGGGGAGCATAGCCAGGGCTCAAAGGTTCAATGTTCCAGGACATTTTGATTAGCAGGAAGGATGATGGCATCTGTCATCTCTTTCAGGCTTTCTGTTCCTTATTAGCTTACTTGCAGACCTCAAAGAAGCTGTATCTTGTGCTGCTTTCCCCAGTGATAATATATTGTTGTGACGCATCCCTGTCAATAATAACCCCCAGATTATAGCCAAAATTCTGGCGTTGCCATACCCTTGCGCAACCATCCTTTACACAGGATGGTTTTCGGATATAAATATCTGACCATTTCATCCTCACAAATGAGAGTGAATAATTTCTGTAGTTGTCTCCCCACTGTGGGGACAAGACAAGTTCTTGCTCTGTATTCTCACATCCTGAAGTGTTTCCGATAATTATGCTGCACAGAAATACATTTGGTTTTCACACTATCCCATTGTTCCTAGCTAATAAGACCAGTCCTGATGAACCCATTTTTTTTCAGTACTAGTTCTTTTCTCCTCCTCCTCCTCCTCTTGCCTTTTGTCCTTGACTTATTTCAACTGCAGCAAACAGAGTTCAAAATGCAAAAGTAGTTTGCACTCAGTTAACACATGTTGAGAGGAGAGGAATGAGTGGAATCTTGCCCTTCTCAGTAGACTCAGGCAAAAGCAAACTGCTACTGCCTTTCCTAGCTTGTGTCTTTTAACTCATTAATAATGTTTGCCATGTTAATCACACTCCAGTGTTGCTTTGCTACATGTGTCTTGTTTTTTTTAATCTGTGAAGGATTGGAGAGTATATGGTGCGGTTTATTTTTTAATTAATCTGTGCAACTCTCTCCTCCCTCTCCCCCAATTTTTTTTCAGATAATCATGTGTGTATAAACGTGCATGTGTGCTTGCAAGATTTCTGTTTTCTTTTTTTAGTACAAAAATAGCAATCTTTCACACACACACACACACACACACAATAAATAAATAAATAAATAAATAAATGAGTTGTGCAAGATTGCTGTTTTTGTGCAATCCTCCCTTCTAATTTTTCATAAAAACTCTTTGTACAAGATGTCTGTTTTATGTTCACAAAACATAAATCTTGTACAAAGTCACCTAGAAAGTGGTAATGAGGAAGAACAAGATTGTTTTTGGGTTGTTTTTTTTTGGTGCAAAAAATCAGCAACCTTCAACAGCAACAACTACAACAACAACAACATGCATGGCTACCTGGAAACAGTTTCTTTGCACACATAAAACACAATGTTTTTTACATAGGCCTCCAAAACTTCCACAGAAAGATCTCATGGGTATTTCTAAGCAGAATAATTTCAGAAAACATTTTGGGATATGTAAATACAAGGTGAAAATGCATAAAATTATTTCCACTGACATTTTGCTTGCTAGGAAAACCTTTTTCATCCATGGAATGAACAACAGCGAGCATTATTTTCCCAATCTCTACTCATGGTTGGACCATTTTGGCCATTGAACAAAGGTTGTGTGGCTGCATAAGTGGAGTTTCTCAAACATAACTATTTCACATGGGACAAAATTCATTGTAGCCCCAAGTAGGGTAGTGCTATTGAGTCAATTGGATTTACCTATGTGCTGACTCACCATTTCACAATTGATCATGGGACTAACAAGTCAGGGTTGTAGTCATGCAGTTGTATGTTACTTATTATTATTATCACATCTTTATTAATAATTTTCCAAAACACTAAAAGTCTACAAATACATGAAGAGATAAAAGGAAAATGAAAAATGAAAGGAATACAGTCAAAAAGATTAAAAGGAACTAAAGCATAACATTTAAAGATTAAAGAATAAAGGAAAAAATAGACTTCCATTCTTCCTTTAAATGGTGCATGACACTCAAATTATTTCAAACCTCTCAATAATATTCAACAATTCTCTCTTTCTCATTCTTTATTTCGTTTTTTAAACAACCAATAAGCAAAGAAAGTAATTATTCCAAAGGTTGACATGCCTAGTGTTTATATATTAATCATCATCTCTTATTTTTTGTCCAATATATGAGCCATCATATCATGTTACATCATGATAAGCCATATTACATTTTCTAATTTTGATCCCAAAAGCTACTTACCGATTTAATTACATGGTATTGGTCTTCACTACTTAAAACTATGAATCTTTTTCATGTTATATAACCTCTCTAAGGCCCTTTCCACACGAGGCTAGTGAATCACTTCGTGCCATTCCTTACTGGTTCTTCTGGGATCGAAACAAGGCAGACTTTCCCTTACGTCCTTCCACAGGGCTACTCTGTATGTTCCACACCAATTTGGAGCAGTGTGAGTTCATAGATCTGCACTATGAGGATGAGAAAATGGTGGCTTCCTGTCATTTCTTGGGCGGGGCCAACCGCTAAAGCTGACCACGCCCACAACACGCCCTCTACTGATCACCAGTTCACATTGGTGTGAATGTGCGCATCTGCACCACTGCGAAAGTAAAAATTGGTGCGATCCGAAAAATTGAAAAACCAGTTTCTTCCGTTTTTCAAATAGCGCGCTCGACAACCACTTGGGGGTGCATTTAGTTGGAGTTCGGTGCGGAATGAAGATAAATAATCCGAACCTAGTCCGCTCCAAGGTGCAGACGACCTCCGTTACAAGACACATTGGCCCGTCTTAATTTCCTCATGCAGAAAGGGCCTAAGTCTAAATATTTCTGCTACATTTAATATGTAAAATCCTTTTCACAATGATTACCAAGACTCATTGTCTTATTTATGTAATCATTTAATAACCTAGTTTTAACCCCTGTTTTTATTTCATTTTAAATGTGTGTCTCCTCTTCCATTTCATCCATCCTATCCATGAACTGCCCCCTCAGATTCCCTTCCTCACCCGTTGTTAATATTTCTAAGTTCATGCTACTAGCTGTTTTAAAGTATTTCTTTTTCATCTTTCTTTCACCTCCTTCAATCTTGCAGATTAATCCTTTCATTGAACCAATTTTCTCCTTCTCACCTGTTCCTAGGCTGTAGTCCCCATTTCACAATCCAGAACTTCTTGACTGCTCTTTTCCGTGATTGTGATGGCTGATCCCTCCATTAAATTGATTTGAATTTGTTGTCCATATGGTTTGCAGCCTCCACCACTTCCATGTAGTCCCATAAATCTCCTCCCTTGCCTGACCTTCTCAACAGTTCTGCCTTGATGTCATTACTCAGGTTCTCTAGGATTTCCTTCTCAGTCTCTTATTCAAATTTGAAAGTCCCTCCAGTATCAATTGTACAAAGTCCCAAGAAAATTCCTGGGAAGATTCCATCTTTTGTTCAGTCTATCAGATACAGAGTTAACAGTTCAGCTCTCCTTTCATCATAACACCTATAGCCAGAAATATTTTTCCTGTCAATTCATGGAACTTTAATGCAAAAGGTTTCTGTGCAGAACTAGTGTCTTCTCCCTTTCTCTAGCTAAATATTCATGCACAGCAAGCTCAAAAGGACAGGTAGATTGATTCCAAACATACAAACAACCCGCCTAGATGTATACTTTTAAATAATCCATGCAATAGACAACATGTATGGTTTTAAAGATTTGCAAATTTACAGGAATGTGCAAAAATCAGGCTCAAAATGGTATAAAATTACTGGTCCTCTAAAAGGCAAAGTGGATTTTTTTAAATCACATTCTTCTTTACCATTACCATATGAGGAAGAACCCAAGTCAAGAATTACATTTTTGCCCCAGGTAGATTGTGTTATTGCAATCTAGCACAGAGGTTACTAAAGAAGGGTCCAAATTAGTGAAGGTCGTGGCTGGTAGCGCAGTCAAAGGGATTTTTCCTCAGATAAACAAAAACAAAAACAAAACTTTTTTATTCAAAAGACTAATTAATATCAGCATTGGGTAATCTCACCTCTTGATCATCAGTCAAGCATATCAGCTCTGTGATTGTTTCTAATGAAGTTTACATTATTAATGAAATCTGAAGCTGTGTAGAAGGAAAGATATTGTATAATAACAGAATATTATGTATAATGGAAGCATATAACTGTAACTGAAGTTCAAAGATATCACAGCAAGTTATGTCATAAAAAGTATTTTTAAATTAATAAACAACTGAATTGCTGTTAAACCAGAACAATTTGAAAGGAGCACCTAGAAAAATACATATTTTCACATCTATGGAAATGTGAAAAGCTTGATAATTCATCACCAGCATGACTTTTGACAACATGGCAGAAGTTACCAGGAAAAGCAGCATATATAGGCAAGGTGTTATACATATATATATATATATATATATATATATAATTCCATTCTTGAGCTGGGAAGGAAGTGAAGCATTTCCTGAATATTCAAGGATGTTCTGAAGAAATACCTATGACTTCTGAAAGTGAGGGATGTTAGGGGGGGATGTACAGTTCTAGTTTGCATTTCTGTCAGTGACTTCTTTTTGCTTTTTTCACTTAGCTTCCCTTCCTTTTTCCTGTAGTGGCATAGGAAAGCTGTAGTGGCATAGGGGAAAAAAGATACTAATCACCCCACTACATCTGGGATCCTTTCCAGTGCCCTTTTCAGTAACTTGTGGCATGAAAAGTATGACTGCTCTCACTATTGTCAGTGCAGTGGGAGGGTGGGGAGAATTATATCTGTTGTTGTTGTTATTATTTCTGTTTCCTACTTGCCTGTCCCCATGGATCAAGGCTGGAGGGAAAAAAAATAGATTAGCATACAGCATAATAATGTGCCTGGGGGCACAGTAAACATTGCTCCATGGATAAGATGCCTTATGGGTAAGAATTATCCAAGATTGGAGAGACAGTGGTAAATCCTGGTTTGTTTGAATATGTTCACTTAAAATAAAATACTCTTCACTTTTTGATAATTGCTTTGTTCATTTCACTTTTCACTTTCCCCAAACAGTTATGTATGTGCAAAAGTCTGTCTGTCTTCTTTCTTTCTTTCTTTCTTTCTTTCTTTCTTTCTTTCTTTCTTCTTGAATTTATACCCCATCTTTCTCCCTAGATGGAATTCAAGGCAGCTTACAGAAATTTAAAACAAGATTAAAATCTTATTTTACAAAAATTTAAAAAGAATTCAATAACAATATAATCCATGGTAAATGGTTAAAACATAATTAAAGCATAATTACCAATAAAAGATTTTAAAAAATAAATGTATCATGCCATTGCATACATACCACTGGTAAACAATTTAAAACTCAAAGGCAAGCCTGAATAAAAAATGGAACTGTAAAGAGGAAGTTTTGCAGCCCTACCCTACATAAAAAGATACTGAAGACACCAAGCTCTTATATTCTCCCCCCATTACTTGCCATGGACAAGAGACAAGCATTTGCTTAGTCCCTTTCCTTCACCAGGATGGCCAACACAGCCCTCATACCTTTTTGCAGCTCCCCACGAACAACATATTATGCTTTTCTAAGAAATGAATGGCATTAGCCCTGATCCTGCCACCATCCTATACAACATTCTGGCACTCTGTGTGAGATGCAAGACACCCTGGTCTTTCCCATGGTGAGTATCAAACTCCTACCCTCATCCACAGAATTGGTCACTGTGCAGGTCCAGGTACGTAATTTCAGAGTGACAGACACCTTAGACAAAAAAGTTAGTTAACAAAATTATATCTTGACTGCAACTAGTACTATGCATAATTTTGATGCCACCCTTTGAAATAAGACTAAGAATTGTACAGCTATGTATTATACATGGAGAATTCAGTTTATACTCTCTGAAGCAGAACATTTGCAAATGGCTTATATATCTCAGTTTGAGTGGTTGCCATTGCAAAACCACTGATGAAACTGAGCATCAGACTCGGTTGAATACATCTGTATTCACCACTTTCCATTCTGGTTTCAAAAACTCAGCTTGGATCTTTTCAGTGTCCATGATTTCAGAAATATTTATTTCCTTGAGGACAAATTTTGTGACTACTGGACTTTTACATTGAAGAATGGCGCATTCCTATCTGACTTCACTTTTATTCCTGTCTTATACTGTGAGACAAAAGTAAAGACTGATATACTTAGCAACAAATTTATCAATGCATGAGAAAAGTAGTGTGGACTTTTATACACTATCAGCAAAAACTTTATTTCACATTATCAAAAAAGTGTTGTGTTTTTTTTAAATAACCAAGCAATTTGTTTCTACACTCTTGCTATAGTTATTCTTTTCAAGTGCTAGCTTCCATTACATGCTGAAGATCAGAAAATTCACCTTAATGGCATATTCTTACAGTACCTTCTGCATTCAGGAATATTGTAGAGAAAATTACTTTCTTTCTTTCTTTTTTTTTTAATGAAAAGCATTGGGAGTACAGACTCATCTGTGAGTCCATTGGTGGGCTGCAACATGTGACAAGGAATGTAGGGAGCTACCATTTTGATTCCTGAGCAGCCTGCCTTATTCTTCAAAGCCTCAGTCATGTTTTCACAGGCCTAGGAAGAGGCAGCTGATTAGTGACTGAAATAAATTGAGACTGCTCAAGTGGCTAATGCTGAAATCAAATCCTTCGGTCTAGTGTTTGACCTAACATGCTTCCCACCTACCCTCTCTTTCAACAGTTGTTTATATCTCTTGTCACAGCTTTAGAGTGATACAGCAAGAGTCAAGATCCAGAAGTTGGGGGAAACAAGGCTGCCAATCTATCAGTCCTCTGGGGGGCTACCTTTTTGGTAGTATAAGCAGTCAGAGCTATACTTAGCTCACACATCAAGACTTGCCATGCTTCCAGGTGATAGGAGGCCACACAGTGTGCCCAAGCGGTTCCTCAGCTTCACCCCATGATTGCTCCTGGCACTGGGTTTGATCAAATGACAATCGGATCAATGGATATGTTCTCTGGATCGATACCTCATTCCAGGCTAATACCTCATCCCAGGCCAACTTGTAACATTTAAAAAGTTGGGCCTTTTTACTTCCAAATTATGGTTGCTTTCCTGTTTGCTTTGTTCTTTACATCTAGAGTCAGCTTCTCACTGCTAGTTCTGAAAAGAATACAAGTTTTATTGGTAAGCAGCACATCAATGTTACAGTGTCAAAGAACTGCAAGAAGAACTAAGCTCTAGTTTAAGAAGTTAGTTTGCAATTTAAATTGTATTTCTATCCAAAACTATTCCCATGAAATAAAGGGAGTGATTTCAACAATTAAAAATTGATATTTCCATACTTCTCAACCGATACTGTAATGTCAAACACACAGTGCATTTGCTAATGAGTGGTCTCACATTGTACATCTACATTTATTATGTAAAAGAAACAGTGTTCTTAGATTAAACATTTAATTTTGGATAGCTTACAATAGCAGGAACTCACATTAAAATGAAAGGGAATAGAGGTTGCACTTCGGTCAAGCGTATGAAAGTAAGATTTTAAAGAGAGTCAATGAACTGGTGCTCAATTTGGCTGCCTCAACATTTTTTCCCTCTGCTCTTTTTGAGTTCAGGATCTGTGTAAGAAGAAAACAACAAATGGAATAATGGATTTTAGAAAAAAAATTAAAGTAACTGCATACATATGACCTTTGTTAGCTGATCTGTAAATTGTTGCAGTATTTTCATTTTACAGCTGACTGATAATGTAAGTCTTCTAGCTCATTCTCCATTTTACAGTTGAAAAATCAAACAAACTTTTAATACTCAAAGCATTTGTTTAATAACTATCAAGTGAAGACTGTGGCTTATAATAATTTCCTTATAGCAATGATACCAGGTTAAAAAGAACACCAGTGCAAATCAATCACATGTAAACTTAACATGTGTTTAATTCATTCATAAAGCAAACAGCAAAATTCATAAAGAGGGGAGATGGAAAGCATTCCAAAAGAAGCCTGGAGGGTAGAAGAATAAAATCAACCCCTCTTTTAGCTTGCTTTACTCTGTAGGTTTAAATTCAATGCTAATCTTAACTAGAGTAAAGCCATGAAATTAATGGCTCTTTCATAGGTAGAGACTGATAAAGTTTTAGGCCCTTTTTGTACCTTATCTTTTCCCGAGACATCCAGTGTGGGTCCTGGTGTCAGCCCTGCTGAGAGGGGAATACCTCAGGAGTAATCCCCTCTGCACTCGCTTCCTCCGCAATCCAGGAAGATCAATGGCCATGCCTCTTCCTGCTGCAGTGCTGCTGGGTACTGTCCTGGGTACTGTCTGGGGCAGAAAGTGCAAACATTATGCTTCCAGGGGAGGAGAGGTAAGTGCAAGCACACAGTGGGATGGTTGCGTGATCACTGGTCATTGATGAGGAAAACCCCTCAATGATTTGTGATGCAATCTTGTTGCCTAGGGAAGGGAGAAGGATGGGACCAAGACAATGTCATGCATAAGTGTCGCTGTGGTCCCGTCCTTCTCCCATCCCTATGGCAGGCTGAGAGGGTGGAGTGAAAAGGGCCTTAGTCAAAGTTTCATTCATTTAAATTTTCATTGAGACTAAATTTGACTCTTGCTCTGTTTCTGTAAGAAAGTTATTCATTTCCAGTGTCACAGAAAATTGCTTGCAAGTAGGAATCACAGGGAAGTGATGTAGGGCAGCAGATTTCACACTCCCATTTTCTCCACTCCAGCGTGTTTCTTTTCATGAAAGGAGAAAGATGTTCTTAAAGAGTGAATTGTGCACTTTTATACCTAGTTTGGCTCACACCTAATGTAAAGAATGGAAAGAGTAGTCTCAATTACTCATTTCCTGGTTGGAAAACAATGGGTTTCTTGTCAACCATCAGAAAGAGTAACAGGTCAGTGAAGCTTTGAATTTCCCAAAATATTCCAAAGAGAAAGATATGATTTTGTGTGTGTGTGCAACAAGGTTAGGGGGGAAAAAACACTAAAATATCTGCAGCAATTTCAAACAGTATTGTTTGCATAACTCTCTCACCACAGTACAAAGAATTTGGGAAAGACTGACTGGGTGGACCAATGCCTTCTTTTCTACTTATTTTGTCCTTCCTCTATCCCAAGTGATGGGATTTCAGATCAAATTGTCATACCAATGTTCCTGAAAAGAAGAACATAGTAGATCCTCAGGGTGGTGTCATTTATACATGTACAGGTAGAGAAAGCCATTACCTAAGCAATATCAGGAATGTTTTCATTCAGCTTTTCTTTTATAGGATCTCTGAATGTCAGTAGTCATGATGGTAAGTGTGAAGGATGGTCAAAGATGTTTTTTCCCCCCTTAGATATAACAGCAAATAACTCCCCATCCCTCTGCTGTAACCTCCATTCACCCAAACACTCAGAAACAGCCATTGTTTTTGTCATTTTAGGCAGGAAAAAACCTCATAAGCATGTCTCCCTGTTCCTGGCAGTAATTAATATATATATCTTTATCTATCTATCTATCTATCTATCTATCTATCTATCTATCTATCTCTATATCTATCTATCTATCTGGAGAGAGAGAGAGGGAGACATTTTTTGCTATCTCATGGTAACCATTAGGTCTCTTCAGTCTTTTTAATTAGTCCTGGTAGTTCAGGTGTCATTTACATATTCCCATTCCAGCATATTATCATGCATGAATCCTAAAGGCGAACCTGGTATTCCTGTTCTGCACATCTCAATAAAAACAAGCTAATAACATACTGTGCCTCTCACATTTCACACAGGTAAGAGACAAGGATTTACAATATTTTAAAGACAATCTGATACAACATTAGACATAACCACAATGAAATATCTGCTGCAATTTCAAACACTATTGTTTGTACAACTGTCTCACTGCAATACAAAGAATTTGGGAAGGAATGACTGGGTGGACTAATGCCTTCTTAACCCTTAAGCCATGGTACTACCTTAAGCTTAAGTTACAACAGGAATGTCTACTGACCATTAAACAGTTGGTATGTACATGTTCATAATTTTCTCAGCATTATTTTATGTAGATTTAGGATAACAAAAATATGTACTTTGTCATAATTAAGGGAACAGTAAGAGATAAGAGATAAAATGTTGCACTCTGTTATTTGGGCCTTAGAGCTTGAAGCTAATTAAAGCAATGGCTCTAGGTGTGGTTTGCTTTAATCAAACGTGGACTTAGTAGTGTTATTCACAGAGGAATGGTCAAGTACAGTCAGATGCAGAGAAAGAAATGTGTGTGTGTGTATATATGTGTGTATACACACACACACACACGTATATATGTGTATGTGTGTGTTTGACTGGTTTGTTTGACAGGGTAGAATGGCTCAATAGTATGTAAACTTTCCGTGTTTAATGGAATATAATAATCCTACTAGCAAATCTGCTAGCCCTGATCGTGTACAAGGTCAGATTGAATGATATGCCTAGCACATATTTAGGAGGATGTTCCTCCAAGCAATAAAAGGCATCTGTTTCTCATAGCACATGATTTTGACTATCTTGTATTTATCATGCTTTGTTTTGTGATTGGTCACCAGAAGTTAAACACAGACTTAATTTGCAAGTCTGATTGCTGAGACACACATTTTTAAGGGCAACCCTGACAGTTCTGAGATGGAAAATGAGTTAATTGAAAGGAATATGTATTCTCCTTGATGTCTAATTTGACCCACAGAGAACAAGGTACAAGGCCTCTTTTCATAATTGCTAGGCAGAACTATGCACTTCTTGCCACAACAGCAGTGGGTCATACTTTATCACTACAGGAAATGTACTTAAGCAGTGACCAATTTCTCATGATAATCCTGCTAGCTGCACTCACAAAGTAAGTCCAAAAATGCTAGCACTTGTTTTAATTCATATATATCTATCCATCTGTTTATCTATCTAATTAGCCAATAGGTATATAAACACAGAGACATGCAAACAGGGACATATATAGTTTTTCCAGGATTTTTTCCTAGAAGCAGTGAAAACATTTTATCTCAAAAGAAAATAGAGCTAATAACTTGCCCCCACTGTCCCAGTTACTCTGAGGAGTGTGGGTAAGCTCAAAGGAAAAAAGGAAGCTAGACTGTACAGCAGATAACTTCATTAGTCCTGCTAATCAAAACATCTCAGCACTTTGTAAGTCCTGGCTTTTTTACTACACACCACTAGCAGTTATCCTTGTACGTTTCACAATATGAAGTGTTCTGCTTTTTCTCAGGATCCATGCATGTCAAAATGTCTCCTTGTGCTATGTGTAGCCTACATAATATATTGTGCATTTAAAACAGTTTAAATTGGCCCCCACTGTCTGTCTGTTCATGATTAATCATAAGTAAGGATACATTTAAAAGAAAATCAACTCTGAAATCAACTCTGAAACATTTTCATGAACACAAAAAGAGGCTGATGAAGAAAATTTTGTTTTGTATACTCCACAGCTGCATATAATCGCTATTGCCCAACATCAGTTTGACACCTTGGCCCTTTTCGCATGGCATTTGTCATGTGAAAGGGCCTCTGGAGTGTCGTGCAATTGTAGGGAGCATTTCAGACAATGTCCTCGCAACTGCACAATGCTGTTGGGGTCAGCAGGCACTGATTGCGCACTATATCATTTTCAGCTTTTAGCCGAAAATGGTGCATGATCACACATTGCTCCGGGGCCCCACATGCACTTTCTTTGTGTGCCACGGCCCTTGCACTTCCTTCCCCAGTGCAGCCTGGGAAAATACCCGGCTGTGCTGTGGAAGGAAGAGGTGGAGCCCTCATGTTGTCTGTCAGCTGGCAGGCAGCTCCTGTAGAGCAGAAGCAGGAGGGACACAAGAGCCTCACAGAAGAGGCTGCTTGAGTGATCCCCACATGACTGCGCCAGATGCAGGTAAGTTGCGGAAAGGGCCTTTGTCTTAACAAAATGGTGTCATCCCTAGTAGGGATCGTAAATCTCAATTCTTTTAGTTCCTGGCAGATGTTAATAAAATAGATTTTCATCCCATAGTTTTGAGACCCTGGGGTATCTTTTTCTTCACAATAATAGGAATCTATGCAGCCTTCCCACAAAAAGCTGTGCAGCTTGCCCAGAAAACCGATAAATTTTCTGCTCAGTTTTCTGGAAGCTATGCAGCATATCTTAAGGACTGTGTAGCTTTCACTAAAAACTGTGCAGTTTTTGGTAGGGAAATGACTGTCTTCAGGTAGCTACATGTGTGTTCTGTGTAAGATTGCTGTTTTATTTTTTCAATGAAATGAACAGCGGTGTTGCACAAATCTACATGTGTATTGTTACACAACATTGCTGATTTTGCACATTTTTATAATGCAACACTGCTCCTTTCTGTGTTAAAAGTCATCAGTGTTGTACAACAAACATGTTGTACAAACCACATGGCTATTTTTTGTGCAAAATCAGCAATATTTCATAAAACATGCATAAAAATAAGCATGTAGTTTTGTTGTACAACATTGTTGATTTTACACATTAACATTTTTGTTGGACAACAGTGCTTTTTTTCTACATACAAACAGCAATGTTACACAAGAAACTATTATACAACAAAAACATTTTTGTTGTGCAAATTCCAGTAATGTTGCACAGCAAAACCACATGTGGCTTCAGCTTCAGTTGTTGCTTTTACTGCTGTGTAACATGAGTTGTGCAACTTTCAAACTGGCAAAGACTGCATCCAAAATGTCAAATGCTTCATTGCACTGTTTGTGTAGTGGTATAGTGTGCAATTTAGTTTTGCATTCTTTGCACTTTTCCAGGCATATAGTGAAAAACAATGTAAGTGTACGAGGACTTTTCTTGCACAGAAAAGGAAAAAAATGAAAGGAAAAATGTGCACCTCCCCATTTTGTGCAAAATACACAGTTTTCTATGGTAAATACATGGGGGGAGCATTTTTTTATTTTATTTTTACAATAGAATACACACACACACACACAAACTTTTGGCTTCTAGACTTCACAATAAGATGTGTTGATGTGTACATTTTTCCATAAACACTGCATGGTTTAAGACCATTGTTCTGAGTGAGGCATTCAGATTTCTAAGTTTAAAAAAGTTACCATTTCAGTTACTTTTGAAATTTGGAAATCTAAACAGTTGCTTCTTAAAAATGATTGGAATGGCAACCAATTACTTTCAGAGCCCTTGATACAATGATTGCAGATCACTGCTTTCAAAAAGTAATTTTCCAGTCTCTGGTTTAGTTTTTTCTACAGGCAGATTAAAATATAGTTGTCTACTTCTTTATATAGTTGCTAATATCAGAGATTACTATGCATGTTGCTGAAACAGAATGTGTAAGCAAAGAATTTACTAAATGTCTTCTTTCTATCATTGCTTAAAGAAATGGGGACAACTGCATAAACCAAGCACATATAGCAAAACCATTACTCTTTCCTGCTCCTGGTGAATTATGACAACAATGTTCTTGTCTATTAAATAATCTGTGTGTGTTTTCCCTGTTCATGCTCAGTTTCCTTATCTGTGCATTCCCAGGTTTCCTGATTCATAAGTCTCAGCAAACATTATTAACTTAGCTTTCTACTTGATAGTCAGCTGTATTTCCTACAAATGAGAAAATATGCTGTAATTCACAAGCAGAGAGATGCATTTTTAATAAAAATCTCCCTTGACAGCCTCCTACCTGAAAATTCTTCTCATACTCAGCTTCAAAGTTGCAACATCTGTGACTGACCATTTGAATTCTAGCAGGGACATCTGATTTTTTTTAATGTCCTAAATGTGTTAGGTTGAACAAGGTGATTCTATAGTGTGTTGTGGCAGAAAGAGAAGGAAAGGTCAGTATGGATTTTCTGCAACACTTCCTTCTTTCTCAGCTATGTGTTTTTGTTTAATCTAACTTATTTACATGTACGAAAATCTTGTTGTTTTTTTCAATGGGTGGGGGGCAAAATCATATTAACCATCAGAGCCAAATATATAGATTATACATACAGGTTATTTCTTTCTGAAAGTAGAGAAGATATGCCCTGCTGGTCGTACCACTGATACCATAACAGACCTTTTCATTCTGGTCTCTAATATCCATGTGTTGAGTGAAAGTATGTACTGGGAGCATCCCCAATTACAGTTGTCTCTCTCTGTCAGAATGTCACTCAGAGCACAAATGTCAAGGGGAAAGGACCATGAAGACTATCATTTGAAACACAGAGATTGAAATGCCATTGAAGTATATGGCTTCTGCCATATGAAATGAAAGTAGTATCACACCTGGTTATAGGAATATATTTTCTATTGTCCACAATGCTCAGTAAACAATATGAATTCACACACAGGACAGTACTCATAATAATATAGAATCACAGAGCTGGAAGAGACCACAAGGACAATTGAGTCCAATCATGCAGAAGGACACAATTAAAGCATTCTTGACAGATGGCCCTACATCCTCTGATTAAAAACTTCCAAAGAATGGCACTCCACTCCACTCCAAGGCAGTATATTCCACTATCAAGCTGCTCCTATTGTCAGAAAGTTCTCCCTAATGTTTAGATAGAATCTAAACAGAAGTTTTTCAGAAGTTTGAAGCCATGGCTCCATGTCCTAGTCTCTGGAGCAGCAGAAAACAAGTTTACTCCATTGTCTATATACCATCACTTCAAATATTTAAACATGGCTATCATGCCACCTCTCAACCTAATCTTCTCTAAGTATACACAGCTCTGTAAGCCACTCCTCATATGGCATGATTTCCATGAACAAGCCTTGCTACCACCTAAACTGTAACCCACTAATCTATAACTTATCAAACACAGTACAGAAAATGATTTTATTGAAGCCAGCAAGTTGCTTTGCAGATAACCATGCTTTTCTGCTTCATATGCTAGCAAAATGAACTTCTGTTTATTTGGATGGGTGATAATAAAAATTTTCATAAAGTGTTTCAGATATAGACTATGAGGCATTGTATATATTAATCATATCACATATCCCACAGGCCAGACATTATTCAGTTGCCAATTTAAAGTACAGAATTTAACCTAATATCACTTATAGGGTATAAAATAAGACAATGGCATAAGATTTAACTCAGGCAGTTAGCTCTGTGCAGGTGTGAGTCTATATAATTCAGAATCATTAAGAATGACCTCAGCTCCAATATGGGATAAGTGCCAGATGGTCTGGAATATAAATTAAGATAAGAAATACTTCTACAATCCTACTCCAAAGAGGAAGACAGTCACTAGCCTCCCATTGTGAGATGTGAATTGGAAGTGACCTATGGTCATTAGACACATAGTCACTAAATATGGGTTGATAAACAGCTGCAAGACAAGGAATGAGTCATAAGATACGGAGCTTTGTTGATTGGTCAACTGATTAGCTGAGTGAGCATGAGAAGAGAATAAAAATTTGTTATCAGACTGCCTTAGGATGTTTTTCTAGCACCTGAAGATACTGTTCAATAAAGAGCAACATCAATTCCTGATAGCCCTGACATGCTTTCCCAAAATTCTAATTTATGCTGGCACTGGTAAGGCTAATAAGAGGAATGCTTGTATAGTAATGGATGACATTAAGATATGAGAATGATCATATCTTTGGACATTTGGACACTGGACATTTGAATTCCCATATAGTCACTGAAACTGTTAGAGATGTATAATTCCTCAAACAGATGAGAATGTATTCTTGAATGAATTATAGGCTAAACTGCACTGTAGCAATCTACAATTTCTCACAGTATCTGCTAAGGGTTTATACAAACATTTCATAAAAGCTTGTACTTGTCCCATTTCATATTCATAGCCATCTAAATAGTATAATTTAACCTACAAAGATAGCTATATGATAAGGGACAAGTACAAGCTTTTATGAAATGTCTGTATAAATCCTTAGAAGATACTGTGGGAAACTATTAAATTATGGAAGAACCGGAGGAGGAGGAGGAGCAGGAGGAGCAGGAGGAGGAATATGATGTATAAATAGTAAATTGGTTTAGAAGGACCATGTTCTTCCATGTGTTACTAAGCTGTTAAAGAGCTGAATAGAGAGATAAAGTCCCCGATGAACATGTAACATCTTGATAGCCATGTGGTATAATGTATGAGTGTATGATGCTTTACATGCAATGGAATGGAATGTACTGAAGCTTAAGTGCCCAGACATTCCAATGTCTATATTTCTCTCTAATGGGAATGTATATGTTTATATATCTATGAATGCCTACAATAAAAAGCCTAAAAGAATACGACATAACTAATAAAATACCATATAAATACCCTTAAATTCCAATACTTAGGAATGCTTAAGTGGAATATTGGTGTTAATTCAGCCTGCATAGTTTAACCACCATCATGAATTGGACAGCCAGGTGACCAGAAATTAATGGAGGTAACCCCAGACAGAATCCAGAAGTAGCTGAAAAGTGGCAGGGACCCTCAGTCCAAGAGACAGGGCTGGGAAACAATGCCTTTTTCACATATAAGCCATGTTAACATAGAGTCAGATTGGTAAATACTAAATGATACATATTCTATGAGGGGAATGCTGCATCCTGATGAAAAACTACATGTTTGATATGGTGAAGTTCTCATGTATTGGTATCTTGGGCTAATGGATCTCAAACAATATAACCTTGGCCCACTCTCTGATTTCAGCTTGTATCCAGAATCACAAGTGTTGGATTAAATTAATCTATGGTCTGATTCAAAATAAAGAAGTGCAATTCATCCTGGGTTTGGAACAATCCACCACATGGCCTGCAGGATGTTTCACATATCAGGTGTAATATTTAAAACTCCTGACACCACATGTTGTTCTGAGTTCCAAGCAGGGGAAACATCTGGACAACAGGGACAGCCTGCAACATACTATGGTGGAATTCATCCCATTTACTATAGAGAGAATGGATACAGTTAGTGTCATTATGTAGCAATGTAGACACCATTCCCAACTGCTGATTATTGATTATTTGAAAATCTAGGAGGGAGGGGATTACTACACTGGGTTGTTACATGGGGAGAAGAAGGCTTATTGCCACATAATCATTATATACAGAATATATCTGAGGCCATTTCCACATTAGACTGTTATAGTGCTATTATTCCACTTTCAACATCCTATGGAAAATGGGGGTTTGCAGTTTAGGCAGGGGCCTTTGAAGCTCCTCCCTAAACTACAACCCCCTGGATTCCATAGGTTGTTGAAAGTGAAATAATAGCACTATAACTGTCTAGTGCGGAAATGGCCTGAG
Organism: Ctenosaura bakeri; assembly: GCA_948474755.1. Classification (NCBI taxonomy): domain Eukaryota; kingdom Metazoa; phylum Chordata; class Lepidosauria; order Squamata; family Iguanidae; genus Ctenosaura; species Ctenosaura bakeri. The sequence goes on along the minus strand of CAOLHI010003938.1, from coordinate 215 downwards.
ACATTGTGCTGCCTATAGGAGTTGAGCAAATGATGCCTCTTCCCACTTGAGTCAAGAGGTAAGGTTATTCTGACACGTGAAGAAATCCCACAAGCAATTCTTCTTAACCTGGAAAGTAAAGATATGGTTAATTAATAAATAACTAAGAATTTATAATGCTCAAAATGTGCTTCCTGAGCTGGTCACTTCACTCTACCTAATCGTAGGACTAGACC